>APFE030188959.1:28826-79512 GCA_000404065.3 Pinus taeda
AAATTCACTTTTATAACTTTAGACACGCATCTAGAAGCAACAAGAAGTCACTAACATACCCTAAAAGTAAATTAAAAAACAAATTAAAAAAAACACAAGTTAATGAGGAAACGTGAGTCGTACGGCCCTGAAACGCGTTTCAGGCCGTATTGGCCACGTTTCCGTTTTGGGAAACGTGGTAGTACGACCGGAAAAGCGTTTCACAGCCGTACCAAACGCGTTTCCGTGTTTCGTACCCGTTTCCGTACAGAAACAGACCTCTATACCACGTTTCCTGCAACATAGAGATCAAGTGTTTGAGAAAAAATTAGAATAAGGAAAAAGAGATATTGCTAATTAGAGAACCTCTTGTGAGAGAGTTGTGGATGGTTGATAGTGATAAACCCGCCATGAATTTTATTTATAAGGACATGGATCAAGCCAAAGAGGCAATAAAATCACCATATGGGGATAAAAGACAAAAGTATCTTCCTCTATGGAGAATTATTGATGATAGATGGAACAGACAACTCCATAGACCTTTACATGCAGTTAGCTACTTCTTAAACCCAAGGTACATAATTTCAATTTGCAAAGTTTATAAGTTTTGTTATTCTTTAGAAAAGCTTTGCTAAACTTTCAAAATCAATTGATGAATATTTTTTTCTTTTTGAACTTTGAAGGTGTCATATTATATTTTGAGACAAATGAGGAGGTAAAAGTGGGATTATATAGATGCATTGAGCACATGGTCCTAGATCCCAAAATTCATAATGAAAAACATAGCAAGCTCTTGACTTTCAATGAGAGTAGTAGTACCTTTGGCTTGTTTATGACTATCAAATGCAAAGAAAAGGATCCACCATATAAGAAATGTCAAAGTTTTCAATTTATATTACTCATTGAAAGAGTTGAGCCCAAGTTTCAAATTCATTTTCTAATACTACCTTGCCTTCAACTCTTATTATAGCCAATTGGTGGCAACAATTTGGTAGCCAGTGGTCTGATTTGCAAAAATTTGCAAATTCGAATATTGAGTCTAACATGTAGTGCTTCGGGGTGTGAAAGGAATTGGAGTGTTTTTTAGCAAATAGATACCAAGAAGAGGGACTGTTTGGAACAAAAACAGTGGAATGACATGGTTTATATTCTATGCAACCTTAGGCTGAGGCGTAACCAATTGTTGAAGAAGACCCCCGATTCAAGCAACATAGTTTTGGGTGACTTTGATCAATTATTAGAATGGATTTTGGAGAGTCAGGCACTAACATTTGACAATGAAGACCTTTCTTAGATGGACTTGGACCCATCTACATAGAGAGAGATATCACAACCTTCAGGGCTAGGGAAATCACGCTGGAATCCCACTGTAGAGGATGAGGAGGACCATGAGAAGGATGATGATCTTGATGATTTTGATGATTCTAATGATAGCCATTAGTACTATTTGCTATAGTATTGTAGTACTATGCTTCTTTTTGGACTCTAGAGGCCATTTAAAGCTTATTTCTTGATATATTTCGGTTCAGACTCTAGAGATGTATTTTTACTAAGTGTTATTTTAATTATATGCACTCTGGCTATAAAAATGAGAACTTTTGCATATTTGTGTATAAATGGTTTGGATTCATATGGATGCTCATGAATATATATGATGTTCTTTTAAATTTGAATATTTTATGTATTTTTTGGTCGACTGATTTTTATCTTTTTTTTTCCTAGTTTCAATCCGGTTCCTAATTTTGGGGTTGACCGGTTTGGTTCCTAATAGCATTGCATTGTACTAGCAACTATTGTGAAATAGGAAGAGATCTCCCAATAACCCCAAAAGTTAACACTATTAAAGAATTATATGCATTTGTGTGTACAATGAGTGCAATTTCCATCCTAAGGGCCATACACAAGATCCAATGTCACCTGAATGTGAACATTCAAAGTATTTTTACAATTAAAAATGAATGCAATTCTCTTGTATATACACTAATTCCATGGTCATTCCACATGGAGACCACATTTTTGGCCAACCTACCATTTAGTTATACAAGTGTTCATAGATTCACAACATAAGTGTTTCCTCCACATTGATCATGTGGATTAGTCATCATATTTAGAATCAACGCAGCACATGCACCTCTTGTACTTTTGGTTTTGAGAAAGTAAAATAAGTAAACAAAAAAACAAAAAAAATCTTGGGACATTTCAATTGTACAAAAACAAAATGAAATATGTAAGTTCAAACATTGTGATGTTTAGTAAAATAAAATGACAACTAAATTTCAACATTCTTATTTTCCATAAAATACAACGAAAACCAAATTTTTGATTTAAAAAAGAATGAAATTAGTCATCCATAGTGCATTAAATTTTTAACAAGGTTAAAGAATAAACAAACAAAAGCATAGAAAGAGATGGGTTCATTCCAAGGAAAATTTGATTTTTGGTTTAATTAAATAGATAAATAGACAAGGGAAAATAGCAATAAAAAGTTTGAATTTTGGGTTTATTAAATAGATAAACAAACAAGGGAAAATAAAATAAAACAGGCCTAGAAACAAAAAATCAAGCAAAACAATAACCTAAGTTTGGTTGTTTGCATTTTCTTAAATCTAACACAATTATGCATAATGGATATAATGCATAGAGGCAGAAGAATACCATAGTTTTATAAGAAGAGGGGGGCATGTTACAGAAAAATCTAGCACCTAGTACAATGCCTCACTAGGTGACCTAAACAATGAGCAACACACGAGACTGTTACCACTGTCACCTCAGCAACTAGTCCCCTCTCTTTAGTGAAGACCACAATCCAACACAAGGGAGGCTTCCCTAGTAGGGCTTAGGATCAAGGAACCCAAGGATCTTAAGCTAAGTGTCCCTTAAGGATCCTACAACAAAATCCATTGAAAGAATACATGACAAACTACAGTTTGAGGCGGATGATAGAATAAACTCAAGATTTGGGTTCAAGGGATCTATGTGTAAATCTAAAAGCTAGGGTTAGCCTAAGGAGTCTCAAATAGGTTAAACACACCAAATCAAGAAAAACTCAAGGCTGATATAAACTAGGGTTTTGGGCCAGCAAATTGCAGCAAAACAATAACTTGCAACAGCAGGCAATTCAGCCGTTAAAAGTATGTATAAGCTATGTAAAATAAAGACTAAATTTGAGAGTAAACCAAGGACAAAATTACAACTTTTGACAGTTAATAAAGTACGTGACAACGAAGGAAACTTGGCATCAGCCAGAAAATGGCTAAAAATGGCATGAAAAACTTCAAATTAGCTTCTATAATGCACTTTTAAACAAAACCTAATCCTAGGGCTTACTTCAATAAGTCATTAAATGTTAAAAATACAAGATTTTGTTATAATTTTACCATAATTTACCATAAAACAAAAAGAAAAGTGATTTTTATATTTTAGAAACAAGTGAAATAGACTACTGCCCTCTCAATCTAGGGCATATGGAGTCTGGGATACAAACTATTCTAAGGTTTCTTTGGAGTGAATCTAAATACAAACAAAACTAGGGCAAATAAACTAAACCTAGGGTTTGATATTTAGGTTCTCAATTTTCTGAATGATTAAAAACCTATCTCTATTCCTCGAATAATTGAAGGAAGGGTTTAGCTCAACAAGGGATAATGAAAGAAATACCAAATAAACTAACTCTGCACAAGAATATTAATCTCGTGGAACATAATACCAAGATAAAGCAAATAAACTAACTTACTTCACCATGCAACATCCAAGATCCACCATAAGCATCTATGAAAGGAGATCATATCACATCACAAGATCCACCCAAGAAAGTCACTCAACTTGTCTCCATTGCACACAAGAGAGAGATCACTAATGAATAGAAGTTGCAAATCCAAGTGTAACAATGATCTAAGAGGAAACTGACTCCCTTACTTATATGAGGGTAACCAATTCAGATTTCCTTTAAATTAGGCTAAAATCTCTAAAAATGGTGTTGCACTTATCCCGATAATATCGGAATTATCGAGATAATATCACCAAACCTAACCTCGGTGATAATATCAGCAATAATTATTGCAATAATTTTCCCTTTTGAAATTTATCATGATAATTTAGATAATTATCACAATAATTTCGAAACTATCGCCCTATCTCTATCAATAACAACTTATTACCATTTTTTTCTCTCAACCCTAATTTTTTGAAAGTGAGTTAGAGGATTGAACTGTGAGGATACTCTAACTATTTCCATTAAGCAAACAAAGGGAAATCTATTGTTTTCATCTCCCATGATTCATCTCATGAGATACACACCCTGGTAATTAATGGTAATATTAAATCCTCAAAGTAAAAGTGACATTTTCTTTTATGTTTCATTTTCATTCGTTTACTTAAATTTTTAGCAATACCATTAATTGACTCAAAATGTTTGAGAGTGGTTCCCACCTCATTAGATTTCATATGAAGAAAGTAGAATTTCCCACTCAAAATCTAGCGGACTAAACAGTTTTTAAGATTTCATGATCGGCGGAATTGCAACGTTTCTACTGGATTTTGTGATGTATGAGGATATGGAACTAACATTTAATCAACATCACCAATCCCTCTATGTACCTCAATGTTGGTGGAATAGACTATTGAACTCCTTTGTCATGACCCTAGTAAAAATATACACTTCATTCCAGCGAAATCATTCATTAGGATATTAAGCTTTTTATATCTTATTTCAAAGCTTAGAGGGCGATCTCAATGAAGAGGATCCCAATAAAGGCAATGATTTTGATGTTATGTAGTTATTTGTTGTAGCATGATTTTCTTTGGATTTCAAAGGATATTTAGAGCCTCTCTATTGATTTATTTTGATTCATAGATGGATTTCACTCTGTGATATTTTGGTTATATGCACCCTTGCTATATACACGAGAAATTTTGCATATTTGTGTATAATAATTTGAATTCATATGGATGCACATGAATTATATGTTCTTTTCAAAATTTTAATATTTTATGTATTTTCATTGACCAATCTTTTGGTCCAGATCTGATAACATTGTTGAGGATGTTGTGACCATTTTACATCCAACAAACAAGAGGAAATCCATTGTTTTCATTGCCATGATTCATCTCGTGAGATACATTTATTTTTGTTCTGATATGATTTTTGTATCATTCTATTAGATCTTATGACTCGGGACACATATCATATTTCAATAACAATATCTGATGTATCATTTGACATCTTATGCATTGTAATATTCCAAATATAACTTTTGCAGAGATTTGCTTCAGAATTTGTCGATAATTTCACAAACACATTTCACGAATTGAAACCATAATCGGCAAAACAAGGAAATATGAACTGCCACTGACAATTGACAGAATTCACATGCAGTAGAACTCAGCCTTATTTTATTAATATAGAAAATGTTGGTACAAGAAACTGGAAATGGCTGAGGTAATGGCCTCAAAATATCTACAATAGTGTTGTAGCAACCTCCAAAAATGAATTGATCTGTTGTAAACACCTGTGAATTCTGAATGAATTCACCAAGGGGAGATCTGGGTTCTCACCCACTCTCGCTAAATCACCCAAGGGTTTCCGTCCTGAGGCTATGTTGAAAAGTAGCGAAGGAATGGATTCCTTGATTTGTGCCTTGATTCAAGGAATCAATTTAGAGATCTTCTTATTCATGTATGAGTTCCAGTGATGAGGAAGAGTTCAAGAAGCAGTTTGACTAGTGCGAGTTTGTGGAAGACTAAGGTAATAGTCTTCTAATGTGAGTTAAATTGGAAACTCAGTGAACAAGTGGAGTTATCCTTCTAAATTTTAGGAGGATCCAATTAACTAAGTGTATTGATTTTTGTTAACTAGAAAAGCTCCAATTCAACTCCTAATTTAGAAAACTCACTAAACATATCCTAATCGAAAAGCTTATAAGGAGATCATTCAATTCTTGAGCATGAGTTTGTGAGCAAGAGAGCTTGTGAGAGGAACGAGCCAAGAGATTTTTTTTTCTTATGTGAATTATTGGAGGGGAATATTTCTTGAGAATTGTGCTGGAAAATAAGAGGAAATTCCTATTCTTTAGGAGCTAGGAATGCGCTAGGAAATAGGGCCATATTTCCTAAGGAATGCACATAGATTTAGGAGCTCGGGTTGCACAATTTTCAAGGAACAGATCAGCATTCTAGCAGGTGTTTCAATACTAGTTTATGGCAGACAAAATATTGGTTTTCTGATTGAGACAAGCTGATTGTAAGAGATTTGTAGCTTATTCTTCTTCAATAAAATTCTGAAACAAGCGAGGGTTTTCCCTATTGGGTTCCCTAGAAAAATTGTGTTTTATTTGTGAATTTTGTGAAATTATTTATGTTCTATTCCAATGCTATTTGGTAGAGGAATTATGTGTCTGTGTGAAAAGAAAATTAGTTTTCAGATTGTTCATAACAGCAAATCAGAATTTCGTGGAAATTTTACATGGTATCAGAGGTGTGAATAGGAATCGATCAATCACATAGTCTTCAAGTTTGCAAGATGAAAACTCACACAGGATGGGATTGCAAGAGCAGGATAGATTGGATGGCTCTTCAAATTTTGGTGTTTGGAAGGTCCGCATATTGTTTTTGTTGGATGATTTTGGGCTGAAAGAATTTGCTGAGAAAGCTGTTGCAAAACCTTCAAATCTAGACGAGTTGAGGCTCTTCCAAAGGGTGTTGGGCAAGGCCAAGAGAATGATCTTGGATGGACTTCGGGATCTGTTGTAGCGGCTGCAACACCCTCCAAAATTTTGGCCTGCATCCAATTTCAGAGCCTTCCTTGGTTTTTCCCTTGATGTTTGCAAACACTCGAGTTGATCCCATGAGCTCGTGTCGAGTCTTTACACCCTCTTTTCTTGACCATTCACCGATCATCTTTTAGCATGTTGGTCGCAATGTCATGCTTGCAGTCATGTTCTGGCTATGTTCAAGGTTTGTCTTCGTGTACACAAGTCGTGTTCGCTATGTAAGCATTTGTCGCACTCACACATAGAATTGTATGCAATGTCGCGCAAGTGTCGTCACAGTCGTTCAACGATCTATCTCAAGTGTCGCACTTGTCGTTCGCACCCTTTAGTCAGTCACATTGAGTATGTTATCTTATTGGTCTGAGGTGTCTTGTCGTCGAGTCATGTTGAGTGTGTGTTTGCAAGGTCATGCATACACAAGTTCACTCGCTCACACACTTAACCATTTTGTCGAATATCTGTCGACCGAACCACCCTCCATCAGTCGAACCTCCACTGCTGCCCAGAATTGCACAGAGCTGGAGGTTGCCTGCCAGGCAGTCTGCACTACGCAATCCTGGAATCGACCTAGCTCACTGTCACCTAGAACAGCGCAAAAGTGTCCCAAAAAGCCGTCTCAATCTATGCCGCCTACAAGCTTATCCATCAAGTCTCCCGTTGGTTAACCGAAGAATTTCACTAGGCAATTACCCTGGGCTTCACTCCTCCCAAAAATTGCGCAGAAGTTTCAGCATGCCGAACTCCACTGACTGCATAGACATGAGGGACAAGCACTCGATGCCTGTCACTGCATTGTCTCTGAAAATTGCCCAAATTTGTCAGTCAGTTCCCCTGTCAGCCGGCCTGCTGCTCCTCCTGAAAATTGCGCAGTTTTCTTAGACTGTCCACCAATGGCCTGACACCCAGCTCAGACTGAAAACTACGCAAACACATCTTGCATCACTGCCTCCCAGTTCTACGTACTTTTAGCCAGCAAGCTCCCACAGCCTGCTCCCAGCCTCCTCTGAAAATCTGCGCAGTTTTTACTGCCAATCCTCCCTGCTACCTACACTGCCTTCCCAGAAAAATTGCACAGTTCTGCGTCCCAGCTGAGCCAGATCCCGCAGAATGTCACTGTTGTTCCAAACTGCTCAACCCAACCTGCCAGTGACCTTTGTGCAATTTTTCTTGACAGTGCCCCGGAGCCCCGCATTCCAGCCTGAAATGTGCTTTGCACAGTTTCAGAGCCTTGTCCTCTCTCCGGGTCACCAGCACCCAAAAACAAAAGATGATGCATCATGGTAGACTAGGGGATTTCTGGATTTGATGTCGTCTCATCATGAGTGATTGCAAATACAGGTACATGTATGAGACATGGCGCGACGATGAACGGGATGAATAAGGAGTGCATGCTAGGAGACTTGTTCGCGAACAGATGAACACATGAAGCAGGCCAAGCACTAGTGAAGAGGATACATGCACGTGCAACATCAAGCGAACACCAAGACCATTGAAGGCACTGCACACCTTGCCATGCGGAGGTGAAGCTATGATACACCAAGAGCACACTCATCATTCAGCAGCTCGACATGGACACCACCATCAACATGAACATACCAGCACTGTCATGTCGAGTCATGTTATGAGTCGTCTCGGCCACATCACTACTATGGGCCATACTGTTGTAATCAATGTAATTTAACGTGGAAGTCCAAGAGACCCACATACGAAGTTGAAGAGTCATGTAAGTCAAACAGTCATGAGGGAAGTCGAAGAGTCACAAGGGTCAAGCTCACCCTTGGCTATATATACCCCTCATTTGTACATGCAAAAGACTTTTCACCTTTGCTCCTCCCACATAGCCTTGAGATTCCATATTCTTTTCTTTGAGGAGCGACCAGTGGCTCCAACACCCCGCTATCGGGGTTAGTGATGTATGGTGTACAGATGTGTCTTGGAACTTTCACTTAATTCAAAAGCCCGTTAACAGGCCAACACGTTTTCACACATGTATTGTATTCGTTTGTAAGACTATTCTTTAGACACTTGTAATGCATGTTGCTTTAACCTGTATTAATATAGTTGAACTATTTCGATTGTTTTAGTGCATATGTTGTTGGAAATGTGTTGTATCAGTTGTTAACATTGTCTCACCCATGTGGACTATTCCGCCGAAGACTCGACAGATTCATTCTTGTAAACTTGTTATAACGATCGTCGCACTCGTGTGGACAACTCCGTTGGGTGTTGTACGTGCTATCCGTTCACTTTGTGTTTGTGACTACCGCATCCATGTGGACTACTCCGCCGGAAGTTGCGCATGTCCTGTTGTGTTGTGTGTCTCTAACAGAGTTGGGACTATTCCCTTTCGACTTGAGACTCACTCTCACCTCTCCCTCTGCAATGAAAGAACTTAGACACAAGTTACACTAAGCACTCACTAGGAACACGAACCTCGTTGTTTGAAGACTAAGTATACCACTCTCATGTGTTGACAAGCAAGAGCTAAGGCATATCTTTAAGATAATGGCAATCGGGCCATCATACTGGATGGGACTCCTACACCAAACAGTGTGAGGTCTAGTTGGGACTTCATACTGGGGAGATCCCCTGAATGTTGGTGGGTCCAGCACTGTCAACAAGATCATCTAGTTCCTCATGTTGCAGGTAAAGATACAGCTAAGGACATGTGGGATGCCTTAGTCAAGCTCTACCAAAACTCTTCAGAGAACCGAAAGATGGTCCTCCAAGAAAAGTTGAGTACAATCAAGTTGCACAAGGGTGAGAGTGTCACTGCCTATCTCACCAGAGTTCAGGAAGTCCGTGATGGGCTAGTAGTTGTTGGAGAGAAGCCTATAGACACAGAGCTAGTTCATGTGGCTCTGAATGGGTTTACCAAAGATTGGCATACTTTTGTTCAAACTTCAGAGTATTACTGGACGAGATAAGTTGTTGAATTGGGAACGCCTATGGAGTGACTTCATCCAAGAGGAGCTAAGGCTCAGGCTAGTTGATACTTCTAGCAGCAGTGGTAAGGTTTCCAAGGTTGAGAGGGAGGAGGAGAATCTTGCTCTTGCAGGTAAATTCAAAGGCAAGAAAGGCAAAGTGAAGAGCGAAAACAGTGAAAAGGGTGACAAGAAGAACACAGATCTGAGTAAGATCAAATGCTTCCATTGCCATACTTTTGGACACTATGCTTCCAAGTGTCCTAATCAGAAGAAGAAGGGATCAAATAAGTAGCATGTCACTGCATCAGCTGACGTAGATGAGCTTGCCTCTTAGTTTGAGAAGGACTTCTCATTGATAGCTTGCATGGCAAGCTCAATAGGGAGCAGTACACGGTACATTGATTTAGGAGCCTCTTTCCATATGATTGGAAACCGAGAGTACTTTAGCCAGCTGGATGAGAAGGATATGCAGGTGAATATCAAGATTGGAGATAATGGCAAGTATGCTACCAAGGGAGTTGGTGTTGTCAGCCTTGAGAGGGAGTCAGGTAATACTCTTCATCTCAAAGATATTCTCTATGTTCCAAGGTTGAAGAAGAACTTGGTTTCAGTAGCTATCCTTGAGGATAAAGGATATGATGTTACCTTTAGCAAAGGTAAGGCTTACCTCCAGCACTTGGTTTCTGGATGTAAGAAGCAACTAGGTGCGAGGGTGAAAAATCTCTACAAGTTGCATGTAGAGACTGGTGCAGCCTTCAACAGCAAGGCAAGATGTGCAAATGTAGGTGACCTTTGGCACAGAGTGCATGGGGCACTTGCATCATGGGGCACTAAAGATTCTTCAGCAGCTTGCCATAGGATTACTGGCAGGGGGTCTTGACAACGGTGGAGCGTGCAAGGGGTGCACGCTTGGCAAGTATGCCAAGTCTTCCTTCCATGGTCAGGATAGTAGAGCCAAAGGTATTTTGGAGTCGATGCATTCAGATGTGTGTGGGCCCTTCTCTTCTCCATCACTGATGAGGCACATGTATTATGTCACCTTCATTGATGATTTTTCTCTGCAAACTTGGATTTATTTTATGAAAAAGAAAGATGGGGTCTTAGACAGGTTCATGAAGTTTAAGGCCCTAGTAGAGAAGCAGATTGGGAAGAAAATTAAAGCAGTGAGAAGTGATAATGGTGGAGAATATATCTCCAATGCCTTCACAGAATACTGCACAAAAGAAGGTATTAGGAGAGAATTGATAGCACCTCATAACTCTCAGCAGAATGGGGTGGTTGAGAGGAAGAACAGGAGTATTGTTGGAACAGCTAGAGCTATGTTGCAAGATCAGGATTTGCCTAGGTCCTTGTGGGTAGAAGCATGCAATACTGCAGTATTTCCGCAGAACAAGAGTTCGCACAGGGTGCTCGAACGAGTCACACCAGAGGAGGCTTTCATAGACAAGAAGTCTGATGTTTCACACTTCTGAATCTTTGGCAGAAAGGTCTACTATCATGTGTTCAAATATAACAGGAAGAAGTTGGATGCCATATAGAGAACGGTATCTTTGTGGGGTAAAGTGAGACAACTCAAGCATACAGGGTGTATCTTCCAGGACTCAGGAAGATAGTTCTCAGGCGAGATGTGAGATTCTAGGATGATCGCGCTCTGAGAGTTTCCTTAGAGCGTGAGCGTATTGCAGTACCTAAGGAGGAGCTACTCATTCCCAAACAGGGGACACAACCAACACCTCAAAGTCAACCACAACCACAATCCAATGGCAAGAGGGTAGCACAGCAGGATTTGGAACAGGATGAGGAGGACAAGCCAAGTCAAGGGCAGACAGATCAGCCAAAGCCACCCACCACAGGGCGGAAGAAAGCCAAGTGGGCCAAGAGGTTGATCTAGGAGACTTGAGGGCAAGTCGAGGCTCCTAGCACCATGTTTAAGCAGAGTAAACAACGACAAAGGTACACAGGTTATATGGCACTGATGACAGAGTTGGTGGACACTAAGCCTTCTTCTTATGAGGAGGCAGCTTCTCAGTAGGTTTGACAAGATGCCATGGTGAAGAAGTATTCCTCTATCATTAAGAATGATGTCTAGGAGGTTGTTCCGCGACCTTAGGGGAAATCAATAGTTGGATCCAGATCCAGATGGGTGTACAAGCTGAAGCATGGAGCAGATGGGAGCGTGGAGAAGTTCAAGGCTAGGTTTGTGGCCAAGGGCTTCTCATAGATTGAGGGTATAGACTATGAGGAGACTTTTGCCCCAGTAGCAAAATATTCATCCATCATGACTATTCTAGCACTTGCAGCACAGATGGGGTGGAAGGTCCACCACATGGACGTGAAGACAACCTTTCTCAATGGGGTTGTTGAGGAGGAGATCTCTATAAAGCAGTCAGGGGGGTTTGAGCAGTTCAACATAGACACACGTGTGCAAGCTGAAGAGAGCTCTTTATGGGCTCAAGCAAGCTCCGAGTGCATGGTACACTCGGATTGACAGCTACCTTCGAGGATTGGGCTTCACTAAGAGTGAGGTGGACCCCAGCCTGTACTACATCATGGTTGGAGGGCTTCCGCTCATTCTAGTTCTCTATGTCGATGACCTTATACTGACTAGAGATGAGAGCCTAATCCAGGATTACAAGGAGGACTTTGCAAAGGAGTTTGAGATGAAGGATATGGGGCTTATCCACTATTTCCTTGGCTTGGAGGTTTGGCAGGGTGATGGTGAGATCTTCATGGGATAGGGCAAGTACATAACAAAGATTCTTCACAGATTCCATATACAAGAATGCAAGCCCATGCCCACAACTCTAGTCACAAACTAGAGGAAGGTGGATGTTGGCAGAGGAGTGCGAGTGGATCCTACAGTATACAGGCAACTCATTGGGTCGTTGATGTATTTCATCAACACACGACCTAATATTTGTTTCACAGTCAACCCGATGAGTCAGTTCATGGTTGAACCAACCAGAGTGCATTGGGTTGTTGCAAAGCATGTGTTGAGATATCTCAAAGGCATAGCAAACTATGGATTGCGTTACAGACAAGTTGATGGAGTGAAGCTTGAGGGCTTCACAGATGCATATTGGGCAGGGAGCTCCACAAACAGGAAGAGTACTTCAAGTGGCATCTTCAGCATTGAGTCAGCTACAGTTTCATGGTACAGCAGGAAGCAAAGATCAGTTGCACTCAATTCAGCAGAGGCCGAGTATATGGTTTTTAGTCAAGCAACTTGCGAGGCTATCTGGATGAGGAAGTTACTTGTGGGACTTTTTAGACAGAGGATGGAGCCTACCATAATACATTGTGATAATCATAGTTGCAGTAAACTCTCTGAGAATCCAGGGTTTCATGATCGCTCAAAGCATATCAAGATCCAGTATCACCATCTTAGAGATTGCGTGCAGAAGGGGGATAGTCAAGCTACCGTACATTCCAACAGGGGACCAAACAGCAGACATCTTGACCAAGGCACTGGCAAGAGGCAGTTTTGTTCATCACAGAGATAAGTTGGGAGTTGTACTGAATCCCTTCCTCGCTAAGAGGGAGTATTGAAAAGTAGTGAAGGAATGGATTCCTTGATCTGTACCTTGATTCAACGAATCGATTTGGAGATCTTCTTAGTCATGTACGAGTTCCAGTGATGAGGACGAGTTCAAGAAGCAATTTGACTAGTGTGAGTTTGTGGAAGACTAAGTTAATTGTCTTCTAGTGTGAGTTAAATTGGAAACTGAGTGAAAAAATTGGAGTTAGTTCACTAGATCCTCCTAGTTAACTAAGTGTATTGACTTTTGTTAACTAGAAAAGCTCCAGTTCAACTCCTAATTTAGAAAACTCACTAAACATAGCCTAATCGAAAAGCTTATAAGGAGATCAAAGGCACACAATTGATCATTCAATTCTTGAGCATGAGTTTGTGAGCAAGAGAGCTTGTGAGAGGAACGAGCCTAGAGATTTTTTTTCTTGTGCGAATTATTGGAGGGGAATTATTCTTGGGAATTGCACTGGCAAATAGGAGGAAATTCCTATTCTTTAGGAGTTGGGAATGTGCTAGGAAATAGGGCCATATTTCCTAAGGAATGCACATAGATTTAGGAGCTCGGGTTGCACAATTTTCAAGGAACAGATCAGCATTCTAGCAAATGTTTCAAACCTAGTTTAAGGCAGACTAAATATTGTTTTTCTGATTGAGACAAGTTGATTGTAAGAGATATGTAGCTTATTCTTCTTCAATAAAATTCTGAAACAAGTGAGGGTTTTCCCCATTGGGTTCCCTAAAAAAATTGTGTTTTAATGTGTGAATTTTGTGAAATTATTTTTGTTCTATTATGCTGCTAATTGGTAGAGGAATTTTGTGTCTTTGTGAAAAGAAAAGTAGTTTTCAGATTGTTCATAACAGCAACTAGAAATCACTTCTCAGCATCCCATCTTGTAGATCTTCTCATTCCAGTTCCAATGAGCTATTACACTAAGGTGTTCTGTCAAATATTCCTCTTGAAATGCCACCTTGAGTGTAATGCCCAATAATAACCCTGTTTTACGAGAATTATCAAAAAGCCATGGAACCTGAAACAAATTGTGTGGCACCGCTCATGATGATGAGTATGCCAAGTGAATGTTGTTGGATCCCATAATAACTCCTCAAAACTCCCTCGGGACCCCAGGTGACATAATCCTGCTCCCGTGACCTGGTCATCTTGTGCATTGGAAATCCACCCTAGTTGTACTATAGAGGAAAATAAAAATGAGGACATGACATACATCTTATATATCAATTTTATTTTCATATTTATGCAGCAATGTGTAGATTTGATGTTGATATTTTAGAAGTTAAATAATCGGAAAAAAATAAATATGATTATTTTTGTAGTTTTTCTTGATAATTTTCTATAATTTCTAATGTTTTCCCTGATATTTCTGATAATTTAAATTTTGCCCCCCAGGGATATATTGTCAATAACGATAAATGTGACATTGCTAAAAACTATTCAATCCATGATAAAAATTGGATAAGTCATCAAGTTGTCCCCCAAAGATAGCCAAAATAAAGAAATAACATAAAAATAAGCTTCAATTAACTCACATGTAAGTTTAAAATCCTCCAAGGGTGACGTCATCTCCCAAATGTTGACTTTTGGTAGCTTGGACAAGTGATTATGCATAGGCTTAGTGTCGAGCATGCAAAAGATGTCCGACAAACTTTTCTAACAAAGTGACTTTTATTTTTCCTACGTAAAGGCACATTAATTAATTAATGTTGGCTAAATTAATGATTTATTATAAAGTACCTTTAAGTGACTTTATGATTAAATCACGACCATCAGATCTAAGGAAATGATGAGATTTAATCTCATCCATAGATCTCATCATGAATTACGAGGTGATGAATCACGAGGTTGAATTTGTGGATTACAAGGTCAGGGAAAAAGGATAAAAGTAATTGCTTGGAGATAAGATGGCACACATTCCTAGGCAACATGCATACCAAGGAGAGGGAAAGGGACAACACACAAATCGAGGCAAGTCACATGTGTGAGAAGGCTGCACATAAATCTACAAGCACAAAAATCAAGGCATTGCACAACAGGCACATTTTCGAGGGTGTACGGTTGCACATGTGAGAGTTGCACATAGAAATCGAGGCAACTGCTGGCATGCAGATCGAGTCAGGTTTGAACCTTCTATTGGCATGCAAATCGAGGTTTTATTGTTGTAATAAAAAATTTCTTTTCCTTTGCAAGCTGAAATAAAAACAAAACATGAATGTTGGTTTTCCTGAATTGGGTTTCCAAGGTAAAAAATTGTGTAAAAATTTGTTAAAGGTTTAGCAATATTTCCTGTGCATAAATTTCAAATTTGGTTTTGCTGTTAAAAAATAAATTTTGGATATAAAATTTATTAGCACTCTAAATCGATTTGTTGGGCTTAAAAAAACTAACATGGTATTAGAGCCAAGCCTCTGAAAGAAAATAAAGTGTTACACAAGTTAAGCTCAAAGGGGTTCATGGTCTTTCTAAAGTTTTCAGCAACAAATAATCGAGGGATTGCTTTAATTGGCAACTAGGGACAGGTATGAAGAGAGGTTAGAAGGAGCCTCTAATTATCTCTAGTGGAAAGTCCAAATTACAGCAGTTCTCAAGGAGAACAATTTGTGGAGCTTTGCTAGCTCCACAATGGTTGTGCCTACATCAAATCCTATTGCCTTGTACCTCCATGACGTGCAAGAAGCTAGAGCACAGAGGATCATCTTGGATGGGGTAAAAGATCACATGATTCCCCATTTGTCTGAGAAGAAGACAATGAAGGGGATGTGGGATGCACTCACAAAATTGCACTATAGTGACAACCAGAACCGAAAGATGGTATTACGGGACAAGCTCCATAGCACCAAGACGTCCAAGGGAGACAGTGTGACCTCTTACCTTACCAGGCACATGCAGGTGTGAGATGAGATGGTAGCCTTGGGGGAGACAGTCCCTGATTTTGAACTAGTACGTATGGGCCTGAATGGCATGTATTTGTTAAATGCATTGTGGGACGAGAGCATATTCCCACCTGGGAAAGGTTGTGGGATGATTTCATACAAGAAGAGATCCAAGAAGGGTCTCAGCATGGAGATCAAAATAAGGGTGAGGAGGAAGAGAACCTAACTCTAGCATCCAAGAGTAGGGGAAAGGCTCTACTAAAGGAGCTACCTCGCAAGGTAGGAAAAAGAATTTTGACGCCAATAAAGTGAAATGCTTTGCTTGCCACCAGCTAGGGCATTTTTCCAGCCAGCGCCCTAACAAGAAAAAGTGCAAACAAAAGAAGCAGGTCACTTGCTACAACTAAGATGGATGAGTTTGCAGCCAAATTTGAGGATGAGTTTTCATTCATGATGTGTCTCTCTAGTTCAATGGCCACTAGCATGTGGTATGTTGACAATGGCACTTCATGTCGCATGACTGGAGTGCAAGACTACTTTACCAGTCTAAAGGAGCACAGTTTGGACTTCCATATTGAACTTGGTGACAATGCCAAGTATAGGCTAGTAGGCAATGGAATTGTCAAGTTTCAAAAGGAGTTCGAGAAGCCTCTACTGGTGAAGGATGTGTTGTATGTTCCAGGATTAAAGAAGTATGATCTTTGTTTCAACCTTGGAGGGCAGGGGTTATGTGGTGACTTTCTGAGATGGGAAGGTTTATATTTGTCCTAAGGGATCCATCTTCAGCACAGGAAAGGTGCTTGGAGTGAGAAGGAACAAGCTATATATACTTCAATTTGAGCCAGCTAAAGCATTGGTGAGCAGCAGTAGCAGTTATGACTTGGTGGAGTTGTGGCATAGGAGGATGGCACACTTGCACCATGGAGCACTCAAAGTTCTCAAGAAGGCCATGACTAGGCTTCCTGATTTCACTACAGATCAACATGATGTGTGCAAGGGGTGTTCCATGGGAAGGTACACCAAGGTCATGTTTCCCAACAGTGCCAGCAAGTCCAAGGGGATCTTGGACTTGATCCATTCATATGTGTGTGGGCCCATGTCAACCGCATCTACTGGAGGGTTCAGCGACTATGTGACCTTCATAGATGACCATTCCAGGGAAACCTGGATCTATTTTATGAAGACGAAGCATGAGGTCTTCAGTCAGTTCCAAGATTTTAAAGTTCTTGTGGAGAATCAAACAAGGAGAAAGATCAAGGTGTGCTTAGATCTGACAATGGAGGCAAATACAGCTCAAACACCTTCAAACAGTTTTGTGCAAATTCTGGAATTAAGAGGAAGATGATAGTTCCATATAACCCACGACAAAATGGAGTATCATAAAGGAAGAACAAAGCCATTGTTGGGGTAGTAAAGGCAATGTTGCATGATCAAGATTTGTCTATGTTCTTATGGGCAGAAGCGAGTAACACGGCGGTTTATTTGCAAAACAAGAGTGAAGGTGTTGTGGAGGATGACCCCTAAAGAGCCATTCACAAGGAAGAAACCAAAGATTAGGCATCTTTGTATGTTCGGGTGCTTGGTTTATTTCCATGTCCGATCAAAGAAGAGGACCAAGCTCGAGCCTACTATGGAGAAAGGCATCTTCATTGGATATAGTGAGACCTCAAAGGCCTATAGTGTCTAGATTCCTACACTCAAGATAATAGTGGTGTGAAGGGATGTGAAATTTGAGGAGGACGAGGATTTCAGAAAGTCTTGTGGATCAGTGTTAGTTGAAGTAGAGGTTTAGGAGCCAAAAGCACCAAAAGAAGGAAGACAATCATTACAAATTGCAGGACCCCATACTTGTGTGCAATATGAGTAGCATGAGTATGATGAGAAGCAAGATGCTCCATTTGCCCAAGCTGAGACTTCGAGGAAGAAGAGGCCGAAATGGGCAAAGCAGACCTTGAGGAAAGCTCATGATCAAGTGGATGTTCCTAGAACTTTAGTCAAGGAAAGAAAAGTACCATAGAGATTTTCCAGCTACATAGCTCTTATGAGCAAGTTGATAGAGGTTGAGCCTTCCAATTTTCAAGAGGCATCTGAGTAGTAGGAGCGGCGGATGCATAATGGAAGAGTAATTTTCCATCATGAGGAATGATGTATGGGAGATTGCGCCACGGCCTAAAGGGAAATATGTGATAGGATCCAGGTGGATCTATAAAATTAAACACATTGTTGATGCCAATGTTGAGAAGTTCAAATCTTGGTTCGTGGCTAAAGGGTTCTCTTAGAGAGAGGGAATTAACTATGACGAGAAATTCGCCCCTGTAGCCAGGTATTCCATTGTTGTAAAGATGGGTTGGAAGATCCATCAAATGGATGTCAGGACAACATTTCTTAATGGTGTGATTGATGAGGAGGTCTATATAGAGCAGTAGGATGGTTTTGGGGTGCATGGGAGGGATTTTCATGTATGCAGATTGAAGAGAGTGTTGTATGGACTCAAGCAAGCACCACGTGCATGGTATTCCAGGATAGAAAGCTATCTACCTGGCTTGGACTTCACCCAAAGTGATGTTGACTCAACCTATACTACATCTAGGTTAGGGGACAGTCATCATTCTTGTGTTATATGTAGATGACTTATTTCTTACAGGTCCAGAGAAGCTCATTGCAAATTGCAAGAGGGATCTTGCTTTAGAGTTTGACATGAAGGATATGGAGCTGATGCACTACTTTTTAGAGTTGGAAGTGTGGCAGAGAGATGGGAAGATCTTCCTTGGACAAGGGAAGTACTTTGTGGAGATCCTGAAGAGATCCAGGATGCAGGACTGCAAGCCTATGGCTACGCCAATGGTGACCAATTGGAAGAAAAATGATATTTCTTAATCAAAGGCAGTGGACCCCACTTTATTCAAGCAGATGATTCACTCTCTTATGTATTTGGTCAATACTAGACCGGATATATGTTTTGTCATCAATAAACTCAGTCGTTTTATGGTTGAGCCAAAGCGAGTGCATTGGATGGAAGCGAAACATGTCCTAAGATATCTGTGTGGAACAATTGAGTATGGATTGAGCTATATCCAAGGAGATGAAGTGAAGCTAGTGGGTTATTTGGATGTTGACTAGGCAAGCAATGCAACTAACAGGAAAAGTATTTTAGGTTGTTGTCTCAACTTGGGGTCTAGAGTTGTTTCTTGGTTCAATAGGAAAAAGAAGTCAGTTGCACTGATTTCTGCTGAAACTGAGTACATGGGAGCTAGCTTAGCATCATGTTTGGCTTCAAAAGTTACTCATGGGGTTGTTTCATCAAGAGTTGGGGCCAATCGTGATACATTGTGACAATCAAAATTGCATCGAGCTCTCAGAAAATCTAATGTTTCATGACAAGTCAAAACACATAGAGATTAGGTATCACTTCTGTTAGAATTAATGGAGAAAATTACAGTTAGTTGTTTTAAGGATAGGATTGAGACTCTAAGATTAGGTCTCAGATCCTATTATCTAGGGAGTAGTTGAAACCACCCTATTAGTGTGAAAGCCTATATGTACTAGGTTCTCTTGATTGAATAATAGTGTGTATTGTGTGATGTGCATGGGCACTCTCCAGGTATCTCACCTGGAGAGCCATTTAATTAATAGAAAATCAGTTTATATCATGGTATCGGAGCTTCAGGGTTGTCAATCCTGTACGCTGATTTGAAAGGCGCGACTAAGGCGAAATCGTCATAAGTGTTAAGTGCATAAACGCGCCGATCCCACTGTTACTCTTCCACACATTTTCATTTGATCAATCATCGTAGATATTTGGTGTCCAATCGTGAAGACCTTCGCGAGTCCGTGTTGCTAACAAGCGCTGACCTTGTCAGGAACAAACCTGCGTGTTTGAGGAAGAGTCGTTGTTGACGGTGAGTTTTTCGTCTAAGAGGAGGCCATAAGGAGGAGGCCGAGGAGGCTGGACTTGCCCGGAGGCTGCGAGGAGAATTGTAGCTGGAAGAGGGAAAGTCGCCACTGTTGGATGCCAAGGTGTGGAGGCCGAATCACTGAGGGATTGCGAAGGAAGCATTCGGGTCTGTGAGGATCCAATTCTGTGTGGAGGTGAAAGCTAAAGACCGTCGTGGAGGCGCAGGCTACATGAGATCCTGTTTGATCGCTGCGAGTGATAATTATTTGTTGTGTCAAGAAGAAGAGCAGGGAGGCATCGAGAAGGAGTACTAGCAGTATCCGTTGTCAATACACTGCTAACAAAAAACGATTGCAGCAAGGATTGATGTATCGTTGCCAATTGCTTTTGGCGTCCACCTCTTTGCCCTTGAAACCCAACAGATCATAGCATCTACGACTTTTCCGCCTCCAAGTCTCAGTTGATATCATAAGCTCGCAAAAGTTGTTAAGGAAGCAGAAAAATTAAAGAAAATCGTGGAAGCCCAACAGAGAAATTGCCGAAGGCTGTAGAACGACAATGGCATTGGTGGCCATGGAGGACGCCATGAGAATAAGGAGAAGGAAGTGGGTGTGTGGCTTTGTTTGTTATGATGATATTTTCTTTTTGTTGCCTAGAGGTGTGCAGTGAGTGGAGGTGTGCATCAATTGGAGGCCGCTACTGTTTCGACGGGATAATCGTTATAATTTGTATTTTTTTGGCAGCCGATTCATGTGATGCCTATGCTGTTTTTTTTAAAGGAATAATTATCGTTTTGAGAATTAAAGTTTTTTTTTTCAACTTTAATTTAAAAAATAAAATAAAATAAAAATATATGGAGGCTATTATTATTTGATATAAGGGGAGAATTTGGATAGCAACGATCCGATATTGCTGCTAGCAGGGTTGTCTTAGAAATTTAAATTGTTTGAGTAACCTAGAAGCTGCAGTTTGTGGAGATATGAAAACCAATTGGGTAAATTTCTCTTCTAAGTTATTATGAAAATGGGAAAGTTCGTGCTGATTTGAACCCATCTTCAGAAATATGTGCATCAGAATTAGATATTCAGAATGTTTCCAGCGTGTGAGAGGTCATTTTGTTGCTCGTCGCCAAAGCCGAGGGCACTAAGACCTACGTGGCACAGAAGCCACAGGCTACAAGGTTCTACAATTGAAGAGTTGCCAAAGGGAGAAGGTTCCCGCCTGCATGGTTACGGAGTTGTTGGAGCTCGTTAGAGGACCGTGTGGAGTCGAAAAGAAATCTCGAAGCGAGATAAGCTGGACTTTAACAACATGTCTATATTTTTAGATATTTTTTATTCTAATGATGATGATTTTCTCATGTGGGCATTTGGAATTAGCATGGGTAGTATGTTCAAGTCTGAAGAAATTTCAAAGAAACAATGTGGTTCTGTAGATGACCATGAGAATCAAGAGGCGCAGTCTGTTGTGCAAGATCCTAAGATTGAAGACTCATGAGCTGATCTTCAAGAAGGGTGTGAAGAGGAACAAAGTGTTGAAGATCAATTGGACCAGCCACATGAAGCTGATTGCAAAGGCGTGGCAGAAGAAGACAAAGCTGGAGAGAATTTAAATTTAAATTGTGACGATCTCTAAATATTTCTGTGTGCAGACGTTACATCAATGAATGATGAAGACATCATCGCTGACTTTCAGATGGTTGACACCGGAAATAGTGAGAGGGAAAATTCTCCTATCTAGCCTGTCATAATCTTGAGAAGGGCGAGAATAAGAATTCAAGCTTTCCATCACTGGAGAAGAAATGAGGTGAAGATACATCACTACCTCATGGCGAGGAAAGTGAAGATGAAGCCTCGATTCAAGATGAATAAGTATGGACTTGTTAGAGCTCCAGGAAACTCTCCTAGGTTGTAGCTTGGAGATGCCTGGTAACATATAATCTTCAATATGGTTCTAGGAACTTATTGCGATGGGTGATGGTTTGGTTCAAGCTAGATAACCACTTCTACTCTGTTTTCACTCCAGACATGCATGAACACCCTCAGACTACAAGGCTTTAGACCACCAATGCTCAACAATTTGGGAATTAGGTGAATAGACGAAGAATACTAACCACACCAGCAGATGCATACAGAATGTATGATGGCCAGCTGCAACTAGTAAAGAAACTTGCAAATCTAATCTATCAATGTAGAGATAAGATGACAGTTATCTTGCATTAGATACAGAAGAAACGTGAGTGACCTACTCATTGATACATTCAATTGTCTAATCCAGAGATAAGATGACAGTTATCTAGCATTAGACGTAGAAGAAATCATGAATACAACCCTTCAGGCACAAGCTTAGAACAGAGGAGAAATGGGCATTGAGCAATTAACAGCAAAAGAAGCTTGCATTGCTGAAAATGAAGATGAGATGCTGCAAGTTACAGAATATCGACAATCTCCAAAAGTTGAATCAGAACACAATTGCCAACCCTGATTACATCTTCCTTCCGGCTATTTATAATCTATCATTGCAATGGCCTTTAACCGTTTAAGGATGGAGGGGTCTTAATTGACCACCAACTACCATTAACTGTCTGATAGCGTCTTTGAACGTAGTTGCTTTCTCCACTACGAAAACCTGATCAGTTCTGGTACCGTGCTGTCCTCCAAGTGGTCGGATTAATTATAGCAGTGGAGCTCCATCACTGTTTAATTCGGTTGCTGAGTCGTGCTGCGTCCTTTCTTCCTTCGGCCATGCTCTCTGTTAATTCAGTTTCATGGTCAGACTATCACCAGACTGACAGAGTCGGCCATCTTCTTCTTTGCGTAACAAACAGGCATGGGGTATGGAGTGCATGGGCGGATGAATGGTCGTGAATAATTGCGAAGGGTGGTCGTCAGATCAAGGGAGATGTGCAGTGGAGATCGTTTTTGGAGGCTAGCGGTCATGATGGGAGCAGAATATGTCTGGGCCGTTGGATCTTCAGGCAAGCGGATCAGACGGTTATCGGGCGGCGGAGATGCGCAGGTGGTAACACACGAGGGTGGTTTGATTTGAGTGGTAATGGTTTTTATCGGAAGGGCCTCGGGCAGTAAGCAAAAAGTGTCAGAACTCGCCCGATGCCATTCAGTGGATGACACGTAGCAGCAGAGGAGAGAGAGAAACCGCCCTCATCGGGCGGGTGCTTTTTGTGCTAGTTGTCCGCGCGATATGGGCGTTGATTGTTAGATCTGGCGGGGGTGATCTAACGGTGGAGAGTTGTCGGGCATGTTATGTGTCTCGGATGAGACGTGGGCCATTGGATCGGCGGGGAAAGATCAACGGCGGAGAGCGGTGAAAGTACGAGGAGTCCTTGGGAATCGTGCTACGTGCGCGCATGGCGGAAGGGTAAGGTTTTATGGGGTGTTTTTTGCTAATTTGCTTGGGGCTAAGGTTAGAGGGGCTTTATTGGGATTTGAAGGTTAATTTAGGAAACGGAAAGGGTAAAGTGTGAGCGGGGTAAGAGAAGAAGGGGAATAATGGCCGGTGTAGGACCCCTTTAAGAACAGTAAAACGGACCGAGTCTTTCCTTTAGCCTTCAAAAGTCAGCACTGCACCTTAGAGTTAACAAGACTCACTAGCAAAAAGACCAAAATGAAAACCTTTTGTGACCAAGTTCTTTTTCATGTTTTTAATTGTAAGCCTAGCTGAGACTAGACTAGTAGGCATATGTTATTGTTCAGTACCTTTTCTCTATTAAGAGGGAGTGTTAGAATTAATGGAGAAAATTAGAGTTAGTTGTTTTAAGGATAGGATTGAGACTCTAAGATTAGGTCTCAAATCCTACTATCTAGGGAGTGATTGAAACCACCCTGTTAGTGTGAAAGCCTATATGTACTAGGTTCTCCTGATTGAATAATAGTGTGTATTGTGTGATGTGCTTGGGCACTCTCCAGGTATCTCACCTGGAGAGCCATTTAATTAATAGAACATCAGATTTTATCAACTTCATCCAGGATTGTGTGTAGAAGGGATAATGACACTACAATTTGTACTTACAGGTGAGTAAATGGCAGACAACCTCATGAAGGACTTGATGAAAGGCAAGTTCGTCTTCTTCATAGATAAGTTGGGGGTGATGCAGAAAACTTTCCCCGCTAAGAAGGAGTATTGAATTTTGTTAACTTGGACAAGTGATTTTGCATAGGCTTAGTGTCGAGCATGCAAAAGATGTCCAACAAACTTTTCTAGCAAAGTGACTATTATTTTTCCTATGCAAAGGCACATTAATTATTTTAATTAATTAATGTTAGCTAAAGTAATGATTTATTATAAGTACCTTTAAGTGACTTTATGATAATATTGTGACCATCAAATCTAAGGAGACGATGAGATTTAATCTCATCCATAGATCTCGTCGTGAATTACAAGGTCATGAATCACGAGGTTGACTTTGTGGATTACAAGGTTGGGGAAAAAGGATAAAAGTAATTGCTTGGAGAGATGGCACGCATTTCTAGGCAGCACACACTTCAAGAGAAGTTGGCACACATACCAAGGAGTAGCAAGTGATGGAAAGAGAAGGAAAAGGGACAACACCCAAAACGAGGTAGTTGACCATGCAAACCAAGGCAAGTCGCACATATAAAAAGGCTGCACAGAAATCTGCAGGAACGAAAATTGAGGTAGTGTTCAGCATGCACGTTTTCCAAGGGTGTATGGTTGCACATGTGAGGTTGCACATGTGAGAGAAGTGCATAGAAATTGAGGCAGTTGTTGGCATGCAAAAGAGGCAAGTATGAAACTTCTATTGGCACACAAATTGAGTTTTAATGTTGTAACAAATTTCTAATTTTCCTCTACAAGCTAAAATAAGAACAAAACAGAAATGTTGGTTTTCCCGAATTGGGTTTCTAGGGTAAAAAGTTATGTAAACATTTATGTGCTTGATTTTGTTTCCGTTGTGTTAAATTTGTTAGAAGCTCAACAATTTTTCCTGTGCATACATTTCGTATTTGGTTTTGTTGTTAAAAAATAAATTTTGGGTATAAAATTTATTGGTACTCTAATCGATTTGTTGGGCTTAGAAAAACTAACACCAAAATGCATGTCTCTCCATCAAAAGGTGCAAGGGATGATCCAAAGGGTCTATCTCATCCCATAAGCCATGTGTCCTCATCAGTGGTGCCTCATCCTCAATGAAGACCCTCTCAAGAACAACATCACCATCTAATAATCTCATGTCGCCATTACAAATGCATTATAAGGGTGACATCATCATTGCTAGGGCATGATGTCACTGGGGTAGAAACTGTGAAAACCTCTCCGAAAGGATACAAAATCATCACCAAGAGAACAGCAATGTCCATCAAGAAGGTACAATGCCAACCTAGTGTCATCTTGTCATCTCCTAGGCACACCTGATGTCCAATTAACATCCTAGCCTAGATCACCAATGGCCAAGGTCAGGAAGCTAAGGGAGTGTCTAATCAATTGTGCCAAGTCACCCTCAAGGTCAACATCCCTCAAAAGGTGCCCAATGTTCTCTATCAAAGTGTACATCATCACAAAGTGGCTGGACATCATACTGAAGAGTTGGAGAAGCATCATCTCAGCCTTCGAGGGATCCTGACTTACCTAGAAAATCATCTAACACATACTTAAGGAATCAAGCAAAATCAACATCATGGGTTCATGGGTATAGGAACCATAAGAGAATCAAGGTAGACCATATTCAATGCCAAATCCATCAAAGTACTTCACACAAGTATCATCTTCAAATATCCTACTAGCTTATGATTGTGAACAAGTTACCATACTTAGGTATGGAAGGGTTATTACATGACCCCAATTAGGTGCTTCCAACCCTAGGGGGAGGAACAGTTCCAAGGCCGACACTTACAAATGATAGGTGCAAGTGATAGTGTTATGGATTGGGTTTTACTTCATGAAAGGTGTCATAGTCTTATACTAGATTATGTAGAACCATTTTCCGTAAGCACCTTTGTAGAGAGAGCGCTTAGCTGCTTCAGTTACCTTTCCTTGCCCTTTTTTTCTTCCAAGCCCCCATATTTGCCTTTTCTCTCTTTGATTTGGCTTCTTTAACAAGATATATTGATTATCATGCAATAATGATAGAATTCCCGATTAAAGATGGGCAATTCATCACTTCATCAGAGTCAGAATTTTCACTGAGAGTTCCTTTTACTTTGATAGCGAGATATGCATGGATACTCTTGGGGACTAGTGGCTATATAAGAGGGGGTAGAGCTTAAGCTATGATTGGATTTTGCTTAATTTACATCCCTTGCCATTCTTTTTCATTTGGATATTTGTCTCATGCTTTTTCTTTTTCTTACAACTCCATCAAGCTCAAGGATTTCCCCTTCTTCTCATAGGACAAAGCCAATAAGAAACCAGTATGAGCAGCTGACAACAACCAATCAAAAGATGGGATAGTGAAAATAGGGGAAAATGACAAGTGTTAAGCATGAATAACATGGAATGCTACCATCATCAAAGCCTCCTATTTGTGCCCCTCCTAGATAGTGAAAGAAAGACCCTAAGGGAGATCACACTAGACTAGGGGCAAATGACAACCACCAAGGTGAAGTAAAGAAATAAGAACACAACCAATAGTGGTATGCAATCCAATTTCAACCTATGATCCATATTAGAATGCCTTCAACATTACATGAAAACACTTGAATGCAAAAATGGTCAATGTACCTCATAATAGATGATCCTCCTTCGTCGAATGAGTAGGTTGGAACAATGAATGTACTGACCCAAGAATAGGAAAGAGGCATTTAAGGCTAGCTATATGTGGATCGTGGTAGGGGCTACTAGCTAGCAAGCTGCATCATAGAAGAAAAATTTATCCTAGGGTTACCCATGTATGTTGGTGAGTAATAGGGCCTACCAAGGTAAACGTGGGATGCCTATAATCAAGGTAGTTACAAGGGTTTGTGCAAAAGGGTGTTAGGGAAAGGCAAGATGCCCATGATACAAAAGACTCGTAAGCCCTAAAATGCCCTTGTAAGATATCTCTAGGAATCAATACATCTAAATGAATGAGTTATACATGGCGTCTCTTGGATTGTAATGATGGGTGGATCCAACTAGTAAACAAACTACAAAATAATAGTTTCAATAAAGCATAAGAAATGTGATGGTAAGGTTCGAAGGAAGCCAATAGTAAAATGGATAAATTATCCTCTTAACATACAATCAAACCAATTTGGCTTGTCATACACGTATTAAGTCCATTTCATGATGAAAGGAATCAAACTAAGTGAGGTCAAACACCTTCCCTCTCTCTCTCACACACACATGCAAGGGGTTATACACCCACTCAGGATTGAACCTACGCAATTGGCATGGTTGTACCTTGTCCCAACCACTAAGCCACAATGCGATCCCATGCTAGAAAGGTGATGCCATCACACCTCCCATGGTAATCATGATATATAGAAAAACAAAGGTGAAGTAAGCATTGATAATCCTCCAACAAAAGATGTTTTTCCATATGACCATAAAGCTCAATATCAAGTGAAAATGAAACCTAAGAAGGATTTCAAGCTAGATGTGAAACTATCCGTATCAAATTTTGATGGGGCTTCTAATGGAAAACAAGGTCAACTTTATAGTCTAAAAGCCTATATCAAGACATAGTCAAACATGTTACAGGCCAACAAAACTATGGCCTTGAAGTTTGCATTGAGCAACCTCCAATTGGCACCTTGGATAAGGCTATTGTCCAAAAGCAATACTACCCTTTAGGATACAAGGATGCATTGTTGACAACGTGACTCCAACTTTGGCAGTTCTCAGATCAGTTTGTGCAATAGTGCATTGACATCTTCAAGAACATGCCCATCAAGCTCAATGGAAGAGACTCTGAAGATACTAACTGTGTGAAGTTCATTTACAGGCTTATTGCCTAATTTAAGGAAGGAACTGGAGCTTTTCTCTATTACCTCCTTAGAGCACACTTGTCAACTTGTTTCCAAGGTAGAAGCTAAGTTGTGTAAAACCAATCCTATAAGTTAAAAGAAGTCAGCTTCCTCTTCTCAACCCTTTGCCGCTTCCAAGTGCCAAGGCAATAATAGTGGATAGAATGCAAATTCTCCCAACACAATACTTGCCACTAGAACACAAAAGAAGCAGCAATATTGCTCCTAATTAAGGATGTATAAG
The DNA here is from genome assembly GCA_000404065.3 of Pinus taeda. Lineage (NCBI taxonomy): Eukaryota > Viridiplantae > Streptophyta > Pinopsida > Pinales > Pinaceae > Pinus > Pinus taeda. The sequence goes on from APFE030188959.1 coordinate 56,982, forward strand.
CATATTGATGACAAGGGCAAGATTCTTTGGCCCAAGATCAGTGAGAAGGCTCAGTCACTCCTTGCTGAATAACAACTCTCTAGAGCTTCCAACATGGACATCACCAACCCATCTATAGCATATTTGCACATGGTTTTAATGGCCAAGAACTACACAAGTGATGAGGAAGCGGTGTTTGGCCAAAAGTGCTATAACAAGGATAGATTAGCCTCTATCATGATGGAAATGCCAGCCAGAAGAATCTGTTGTCCCAACAATTGGTAGAAGATTTGAAGTTGCCAACTATACTTTACGCCAAGTGTGCATCTCATCACTCAAAGTGTTCCATCATAGTTGTTCTGACCTGCTTCTGGGCAGGGCATAGCATTCAGCAAAAGATGCACAATATGATGGCTACGTACTACACTTACCAGTTGCACAAGAATAATAAGATATACAGAGACATTTCCACTTCCTTTACTATCCCACCTAAACATTTCAGCAACTTGTTAAATAGGCCACTCTCGAGTCTCAACAAATTCATGCCATTTTGTGTTGTTCATCAAGTCAAGGAAGACAACAAAGGGAAGTTATCTCCCTCTAATAAACATTGGATCACTGGCTCAACAAAGATGTCTTTGAAGAACCAAAGGGTTTACCTCCCCTTTAGAACATGCAACATTCCATTGAGCTTTTCTCGGATCTTCCCTGCCCAACTTCCTACATATTACACCTCACCTGAGGAGAGTGCAAAAATCAAGTAGCAAATCACACATTCAATGGAGAATGGAAAGATCAAACCTAGTGCATCCTCTTGTAGCTTTTATACCTTGGTGATTCCCAAGAAGATTCAAAAGGAGTGGTGTCTCTGCATAATTTGCAGGACCCTCAAGAAGGTCACCATAAAGAACCAGTACCCAGTGCCCAGAATGATGACCTTCTTGATCAGTTGAAGTAGGGAAAATACTTCACTAAGCTAGACCTTGTATCAAGCTATCACCAAGTCCAATGGAGCCCAATGATATCTATAAGACAGGAATCAAACCCAAGTTTCGTTTCTCTGAGTGGCTGGCTATACCTTTCAGCCTCACTAATGAACCTGCCACTTTCATGAGGATCATCAATGGCATCTTGGTAAGTTCATAGTGGTTTACTTCGAATATATTTGGTTTTCGGCAAAACTTAGTCAGATCATTTGCAGCATGTTAGCACGGTTTTGGAGCTCCTCTGCCAACACAAGTTGCAGGCCAAATGAAAAAATCCTTCTTCAGATAGACTTCTTCCAATATCCGGGCTTTGTTATTGTGGAATGGAATTGATAGAAAGATAATCAGGCCAAAATAATCAAAACCCCAGTAAGTGCATATATTGCAGGGCTAACTACATCAATATGGCAGAATGGAGTATAATAAGTGTTCTAAAAAAAGGCTCGGCTCAAGATAGAACGGAGAATAATATCTACAACCTCTCTCCTGCTATGTATTCCTTTTTGGATCCCTGAACGAAAATGGTCACAGAAAAATAGGTTTTTCATCATCCATGGTGATTCATGTTTCCAATAGCCTCTATTGAAAACTCTATGTTATCATACAGCAGTACATCATTAATCTGCTGATGTACATGAGGACACAACTTGAAGAAAATCAAAAGCAAAAGATGAGCCAAAGATAAAAATAGAACTGAGCTGTTTTAAATGAAGTCTAAATTTGAAGCTAGATCTGTTTTTAGAAAAAGCAACTTGAAGGGAGTTTTCCCTGTACTCCCTAAAATCATGCATATGGCTTTTAATCATTATAAATAATAAAGATGGACGCAATTTGATCATTTTCGACAGTCAGAAGGAAGTTGTGCATTTTACATGCAGAGTCCAAAATCTAGTTTTCCAAGATACACTTTCAAACCACTCTCTCTTTGAAACACACAGCCCCTTACCTTTCATGCTGACATTCTATCGGGATGAAAAATAATCAGTCTAGACAGTGTTAAACTTCCTTAAAGCCTCAACTCCCTTTGAAGCCCAGTCTGAAGCTGCTTTAAGGCACCAAGTATGTAGTGAGGAACCCCTATTAAAACATCCTCCTTTTGATCTCCATGATAATTTTGAAATTACAAAAAGTAGGCCATTAGCTAGAAAAACACACAGCCCCTTGCCTTTCATGCTGACATTCTATCGAGATGAAAAATAATCAGTCTAGACAGTGTTAAACTACTTTAAAGCCTCAACTCTCTTTGAAGCCCAGTCTGAAGCTGCTTCAAGGCATCAAGTATGTAGTGAGGAACTCCTATTAGGCATCCTCATTTTGAACTCCATGGTAATTTTGAAATTACAAAAGATAGACCATTAGCTAGAGAAAACAAATGCTCTTGTAGTGAACGAATAATTGATGTGATATTCCACCCCATCAATCATGAAAACCAGCAAATATATTACCAGGTAAACCATGCATATCATTAATGGCCATACTCCGAAGCTTTAACTTGAAATTTTGTCATCTGATTTTGTACAATGAATTGGCATCATACTAACTTGTGTAATCAGTTATCATACCGCGATAAGTCCAGTTGAGGCCCAAAGCACTATCACAGCTGCAAAGCCCAGTCCACCAACAGCGAGTTTGTCATCAGTCTTTTCCCACTGCCAATACATAGAAACAAAAGTCATCGGTCAATTCATGTTATTGAACCTGAACAAAACCTAAAGCCTCTCATTCCCAAACTGTGTAAAAGATTCTCGTCAACTATGAAGAAAATTGTCTGCCTTCAAACTACCAAAATAACCAAAAAAGATAAAATCACAGCAACGCCAATGCAATAATGGTGATAAAGGCCATGCTACACACTATTAGTTTTAGCCTTTAGGGCCCATGTATGTTGTGTGCGCATGTAAAATGACTAGATTTGGATTGGTTTATCGCTGGAACCACTGAGAAGACATTAATTTGAAATGCTTTGCCAACTGTACTTGCTTTAAAGAATAAAATGCCGACTTACAGCCTCTTGAACAGGTTTGAGGGCATCCGTCAATGGCTTCACTGGATCAGTAGAGGTCTCCCCAGTAGCCATTGCAATTACTCTGCCTCTCCTTTTACCTTCAGACAATTATAGAGCAATACAACTACATTAGAACAATCAAAGTCTCCCCAACTGTGGAGTCTCTATTTATACACATTTGATGGAATTATTGATAGTTAATGGAATTGGATATGTGCATGAGAATGATTGATTACCTAGGCGAGTGGATGATGTAGAAGAAACACCAGGCTGGTCTGAACGGCATCTCAAAGCTGGCAGAGAAACCACGTGAGGCGAACAACGACTAGCCAATCCTCCTGCATTGCTCAGTAGCCCATGGGCGGACAGTTTGGGCAATACGCTAGTTGCAGCTGAAGTGCTTGCCATTGCCAGCCACACTGCAACACAAACCAATTGTTTAACGCCACAAGAATTGGAGACTCGAACAACCGAGCAGAACCCAATCCACATATCAAAGAAAATTTCTTACCCAAGTGACAAGAAGGGATTACTCTGCAGCGGTAAAGGCCGTTGGGTTATCAGACTGACGGAGTGGAAACTCAAAACGCGAAAAGAATGAAAGAGTAGGAGCGATAGATTGGGATTGGGTTATCCTGCCATCCACCACACAATCCAAACTTCCAAAACTATTTCATGCACCATTTCTGCCCTTCTAAATGCCTATTGGAGTATCATGATCATTTTGTGATTATTTTGTCTACCTGGAAAGTCAAAATGTATATGTTATTCTTAAAAGAAGAGAAAAACAAGGTTCAACTTTATTTTTAATTTAAATAAAATAAATAAAAAAAATAATTTTGTTAATAATAATAAAATATTGAAAAAAATATTGTTTTAAGTTTGGTGTGGTAAGAGGTGAGAGGTTATTAGCGTTTCTTATTTAAATTTAAATTAAATTTTGTGAAAACGGATTATGTCATGAATTTATTAGGGATGGGAAGAATTAAATTTATAGGGATTATTTATCAATATGGGAAAGCATTTTCAAGGGTTTAAAAAAAAAAATCGTTTTTCAATAGAATAGATTCTTTATAAAATAGAATGGGCAACATTGTGGGCCAGCTTGCTTTTTTTTATAGAAAAATTTTATTTAATATAAGGCAAAGGGAGTTAAAATTGTATAGATAAATAATTCAAAATTAATAGTTAAACAATAATTAAAAATATTAATATTCACGTGTAGAATGGAGGCTTCTGTGATGCCACAAATTTGTAAGAAGAGCTTCGCGTAATCACATGAAAAAGATCTTGCGACGCGTCGAACCCAACCAGTGTGGTTCACTTGTCCTGACGATGAACCACACTAGTTGGTTCGAAACGCGTCGACAAAGATCTTTTTCATGTGATTTACGCCGAAGCTCTTCTTACAAATTAAATTCACTTTTCATTTGCAATGGAAAATAAATTTATAAAATTTCAAGAAATCAACTTATCACAACAATCTAAAGGGGTATTCAAGCCTATATTGTTAAAAACAATTAAATTTATTTTATTGTGAATTAAAGTTGTATTTCTTCAAAATTTCGTCATACACCAGCAAAAATATTATTGTTCATGCAATGTTCGGTCTCAATCATCCTCTAGGGAAATTAGATATGTTGATTGTTAACTAAAGTTCAGGTAATGCAAAATAAAAATATCTAACACTCATAAACTACTCACAACTACCATGGACTCAACTACATAAAGAAAGAAAACAATTGCCAGGTGGCAAGGTATAACATCAAGGGTCTGAAGAAGTAAATAGGGTTAGATCTTGAGCATTTGTTCCAGTTGAAACACGAGGTTTTAGGTCATACTAAATATGATTTTCAAGGGAAGTTGGTCGAGCCCTAAACTAGCAAGACAGGAGTGTTGATAACGTTGCACCCACTTGATTTCATTCAAAGAAGAGATTATATCATTGTGATCTTCATGTTTCTCATTCAAGACCCTGCCCAAAAGTATTTTCATCTACCAATGGAGGGTGATGGAGTTCAGGTATTAGCTCTGTCTTCCCCTGGTATGGATAGGGTCACGAACCCAATTGGCTACCTTTGCTTCAATTTTTGAATTAGAATATGCTTATCGATAATTGTTGGTTAGGGCTTCAAGTTGGTGAAATTCCTCGCAAATTTCAAGTGGGGGGTGGCACAATGGAAGATGTTTGCAACATCTTAAGCTTGTGCTTGGGCATGTAGCTTGCCCCGAGGGCCTCTGCCCCCAGCCCCCCAACAGTTGTGCATTTTTTGTCCGGGCATCTTGTACCAAAAGAAAAAGAGCCAGACAAAATGGCTTGCCCACAACACCTAGGGGCTCAAAGGATTGAGACTTAGAAATCCAAAAAAAAAAAAAAAAGGCAAAACCTAGGGGATTTTTGGATTCCAATGTAAACGAGTCCAATAAGCAAAGGAGGACAAATGAAAAGGAATGTCAATTGAAAGACTCCTAACAAGGTCTAATGCTCACTGGGAGACACCATAATTCATACCGTTATGCGACACAGTTGAGTTTAAAATAAAACAAACAAATATCCACTAGATAAAATTGAAACCAGTGAATGAAATTGGTAAACCAGAAGAATATAACAATACCCTGTATTTACGAGCGCTTTGAACCTGGACCGACAAGATTGTATAAGTTGGAGAAAGGTTAGTGCCATCTGCTCCTGCAACGTCAAGCTCCAATATTGTTGTCAGTGTTCCGAGATTTGCAACCCCTACATGCCCAAAGCCTATCCCATAACCATTACTCAGTTGTTAGTCCCTGTGTTGAGGACCTCCAAACTCAGAATCTAGATCGCATAGAATGCAGTTGCATGTTGATTTATAGGCAAAACAGAAGCCCAATGGTTGAGCCTAATAGAAATCCTATTGATTATGCCATAGATCTATGAATTTACCACAAAACACAAACCTTCCTCTGTTAGATGCCCAAGGGAATTATTCCACTTGTAGCGAGGGAGAAGCTTGAACATACCAAAAAAGTCAGAGAGCAAGGTCTCTCCCCTCATAATAGTTGAGTGTAGTAAAGGATGGCATTTGAATGAAAAGTAGTATATGTAGTTCGCATGTGTGTTGCATGGGGAGGGTTGGCTAGGCCAACCCCCCCCCCCCTTTAAATGTTGTGGGAGGCGGTAGGGTGGCAGGCTCCCCGACCTCTAACATCCCAACTTCCAACACCTCAAACGGGGGAAAGCAATTGAAAATATTAAATTCACTCTTTGTTTGTAAAGGAAAACAAAATTTATAAAATTTCAAAATAAGGGTGGGACATATGAAGGACATGGCAAACTATCCCAGAGTGTTTATTGGTGGGACTTTATGGCATCTTGTGTTTCCTACATAAATGATATCCATGTGTAGAATTTTCTCTTAGATTCAAATTGCATATTGTAATATGCTAAAACAATTTGAATCTACTCTACTCATCAGTAGAAACAAAAATTGATCGATGAAATCACGAAGTAGAAAAAGGAAGAATTCCAATCACACATAACATAATAATTTTCTCGAGAAATCCATAGCTAAAAACCCCCTACTATCTGTATATTGCATTGATCAGAATATCTGAGAAGAAAATACAATGCTTGTTCAACCTAAACAATCTTTGCACAAGTACAATCTATCTCATTGCTTCACAAACCAGCTCAAGCCAATGCTTAGCCAAATTTGTTGCCTGCCAAGCTCCTACTTCCTTGCGCGGTTTCCTAGGGAGTTAGCCCATATTTAATTGGGAAATTCCTCATCCATAACTGCACAATCCATCCATAGGCCTTCCTCTGATTGCATGCACCATCGGTTTAATTTAGATGATTTGACAACTGATAGTACATTGTTCCTGACTCTAATCTCAATTGGATCTTTCTCATAACTGACATGCATGAGTTATTTATGATGAATTATCAGTTATCTGATTGATCACTGCATGTGAATTAAATCCAATTTAATTCACTTGACCTCTCACTAGTTCCTCCATCAGTTAGAACTAGTTTAATTGATTTTAACTTAGTTAAATTGAATTAAATAATTACAACTCAATCAAAACTCAACCTGGGCCCTTAAATTTAGGGATCACTCTACATGACTCTAGATAGACTCCCAACTTGAATTTATTGATCCAACTAAGTCAACTTAACTTAGTTAACTGTTACAAGATGCTATGAGAATTAGAATTAGAATTTAATTCCAGAACAAAAATAAATTATGATTTTCTTGTTGCATTTTTTCAACACCATGATCATTCCTTTTATGTGAAGAAGGTTGTTAAGGAAGCCACTCTAGGATGTATTCACAAGCTTTTTTTTCTCCCTTTTTCCAAAGAAAAAGAAGGTATTATTTATCCAACATTGAAATGGATATTACATTCCACATATTGTATGTTTATAACATTAAAGCTAAACCTAGGAGGATTCAGTACTTATAGCATTTATTTAGCCCAAAAAGATGACCCCTTAACTAGGTTTTCATATAAAAGTCCCAACTTACAACTATTAAGTTTTGAGTAATTGGTTATGTTCTTGGTATATTTGGCTTGTGGGTTGTTGGATATACTCTTGGTGTTATAGTGGCATCTAAGTTCTAATCCTAGACCTTGCCCAAATTAGTCCAATGAGTTGTTGATTCACCGTGGCTAAAAAAATGGTTATCCTTCAAAAACTTAAAATTGTAGGCATCATCTTAGTGTTGATAGTAACCTTGAAGCATCAACTTTAATTATGTAAAATCTTCACAAACCGATATGTGAGGATGTTATGTGAGTAATGTCATCCTTGTGCTCAAATAGTTACATGCCTACAACTAAATTACATCCTTTGACTATTTATATGCAATATATTGTGTTCATGGAACACATGTTTGAAAGAAACAAATGTTAATCTATCCCACTAAGTATAAATATAATACATTAGTGGCTAGAATTACCCACTATCTTACCAATGATTAGATTTGAGTCTGTACAACCCATAGACCTTCAAAAGCCTTTTTTGTTGCCAGTCGAAAAAGAGTGGTTATAGAAATATTGTAAATTGTGTTGACGTTTATAGCTCAAGTTGGTACTTTTGCATAGACTTAAGTGTTTAGGACTGTGTGAGTCGCCCAATACATCCTTAATCTTAGAAAATTACTTCAGTGATTAAAGTAATATATTTGTATAAGATAAAGTGAGTTAACCCAAGGAAATATAAAGGTTTTTGCAATGGTGAAATAGATGTAATCTAAACCATCAATCTTAAGTGATGTTGAGATCTAATATCAACCATCAATCTCTTTGGAGATTAGCGGTAGGGATTTAGTAATAACTCAAGCTTATAAAAGAAAGGCTAGGTTAAGGGAGAATACACAACAACGAGTGAGCACAAGACATTAACAGAAGGACATATTACTAATTGGGTAGAGAAGGACTTTCATTTAAGTGCGTCAGGTTCAAGGATGGTGCAAGGGGCAACAAGGGAGATTTATATTAGCCAAGAAAGGTTTAATCAACTAGATTAGATCCAAGTTCTTGTTGTATGTGCTTTTCCTCATTGGGTCGTTTTCCTAGTAAGGGAGCCCAAGTAGGTTTGAAGTTATTTAATGAAGAACTATTTAATTGCACAAAATTTGTTAGTGTAAGGTGTGATTTAGAGTGGTTGTGTTTCCACTAAATATTTTTGTTTATGTTAAGTTCCTAGTCATGATTTCGCTGAGTAGATCGTTAATACGTTAGGTAGTAAATAGATAGATTGTTGGGTTCAAGGGAATTTAGCAAATTGGGCAATTGATGGAATTCTAAAATTCAACTCATTTACTTGATGTTTCTTAAATCTAACATTTAAGAACTTTCAATCTTAGCACTAATTTGAAATATTAAATTGGGCAGCATTGTTTCACTTTCCCTCAACATAATATCGCCTCATAGCCAAAGAGCATACAAAGCATAATGAGTGTACTTAAATTCCACAATGGCACAACCCTTCGGGCACACTTTTCAAGGAATATAACAAATTCAAAATGTCGCATTAAAACATATTATAATCGTAGCAAATATATGCATTTATCTTCTTGATATGTGTTGAATCACTTAGTTAATTTAGCTAAATGTTATTTCAAATCAGCATGAACAATAAGGATTGAAGCCTACTCATTCATGAAGAAAATATAACATAAGATGAAAAGATTGTGTATGGGAGCATCATCAAGCTCCATGAAGTATTTTCCTCAAACCAAGCATTCTCAAGTTAAGTTTCCAACCTCCAAGATATATTTCACATGGTTCAAAGCTCTAAGTACTAAGTGCCCTCCTCCAAGTGCCTAGTGCTCCTCTTAGGCATCACACCCATTAGAAATAAATTTGTACTAGCCATCAATAAAATAAAACAACCACCTATCACTGGTGATAAAACATTATTATTGTAACACCCCATTTTTATCCCCTAATTAAATTTGTAGTTAGTTATGCTAAATGTTGTTTTTATTTCAGCATGAATAATTTATTACCATGCCATGTTGATATGGCTATATTAAAACATTGTGTCTATTTTAATTTATAGTTAATGAAAAATCAAAATAGTTAACTAAGCATAAACATCTATAGGGGACATTATACCATGAGTGGGGAAAGTAAGGGGGGTTAAAGGGGGTTCAATATGTCATAAGATCCCAAGCCATCCTTGTTAAATTATTTTTGTGATGATAAAGTATTCTTAAATATTACCTTCTATTTTCCCTTTGACCTATCCAAATCCAATCAGTAAATATGTGTAAGGAGGTTGATGGGAAGGTCATTTCTTCCTAGTTATGAGATATGGGAAAGTTTCCATATGATGGGATGGTGTTATTAACTACTTTTAAGAGGTGGGTGAGAAATTCCTTTCACCAAGTTATTGAGTTATGGGCCCAGTACAATCAATTTTTGGAATGGCAAGAGTCCAAGCTTAAATGGGAAAATGGGAAGGAAATTTGAGTGCAAGAGAGAACTAAGTTTTGGAGAGCAAGCAAGAGAGAAAACACAACATACATGTAGAGAAAGAGAACCAAACACGGTGTGTGAAGAATACCAGCCCAAAAAATTAGTAATTAGCACCTTAATAAGAGTGGGAGACTAGGGAAGAATTGTTGGAGTTACAAGACTACCATTTGGAATTTTGAGGGACTATGTGGTAGATAAGAAAGTGCTTTCCTTTTACTATATATGAGGATGGTAATGGGGTTCCCAAGAGTTATTTCTATCCAAAGAACTTAGTAGCTTGCTTCTTGAAAATTGAAATTTTATTATGAGTTGAGAAATTGCCTAGAAGATCCCTAAGAGTGTCCAATTCACCATTGTGATATCCATTAGGGCTTGACTTGTTGACCAATATCTTATCACATTCATTCATAAAAGGGAGTTTTTAAATTGATGAATAGGGTCAATAAATTGTAACTATTGGTGGGGATTGATGTGGGCTAAGGGGGAATTCTAGGTTTTAGGGTTATACAAAGGAGTATTAGGTGAAAATCAGGGATATATACTAAAAATATGGGTTATTAGTATTAGAAATATGTCTTAGGTGGGGGTTGAACAAAAATATTTTTGGAGATTTTTATCAATATCTAGTGAGATTAGGGGTATTCTTTAATGTAACAACACCACCCCACATTTACCCGCTTTTACAAGCCCTCCTAGATAAATGTGAACTGACTTGCCATTAAGTCATGACTTGACCTCCAAGTTCGAGTTAAGGAAATGGGGCGTACAAATTGAAACCTATCTAACCTTCCTCAGGGGCTACAGACCACGGAGGATCTAAACAACCACCCGAGGTGGCCAATCCCTAAGTTGGAACCTCTTTTCACTGACCTAGACCCACAAACACACCCTTTACATTACTTCCATGCAGTTATGAGGCTATAACCGCACTCATAGGCTTGCCTCCATACGATTATGGCCCAACAACTTCAATTTTGTGCCTGAGGTTTCAGGATCTAAGCCGCGTTTAAGCTAGTCTCTAGGTCACTGCCCATAACTACCTGTAACTTTCCAGAAGCATAAATAGGATGCAAACAATGCTAATCATTCAAAACTTGAATAAGAACTTGACCTAACCATGCATAGCCATTACAAGCATTCCATCAAACACATGACAAACATAGAAGCTATAGGTCATGAATGCATATCTGATCTTAAGAGTTTGAACTCCATCTAAGAATCACCAAGAAGGTCTAATGCCCTCTCAAATAGTTGTAACAACACTTGTTATCTCATGCATCCACCAACCATTAAGAACTCCATCTAAGAATCACCAAGAAGGTCTAATGCCCTCTCAAGTAGTTGTAACAACACTTGTTATCTCATGCATCCACCAACCATTCAAATATTTATCAAATCATGGACAAGAGCCATAGTTAGAGCACATCATAGAATGATGCTTATAATCGACATATAACCAAAATATAAACCATGACAAATCTGCCATAAAATCACCATAATAACAAGTAAAAGTGCTCATAGATAACAATAGGAAAATAGCTCTTATAAAAGCCAACCAAGTTAGGGACTTCCACATACCATCCGACCATAGATTGAGCTGAACCAAATCTTTTTTTAAGTCAATCACCCCCGTGCCATATTCCAAGCATGAATGTGGGATCTCATGAGATAAAACAAGACATAAACAACCAAGGGAATCCAGAGGTTAAACCACCTCCACCCTCAAACTACCACGATCTTTCCAAAACTGGTCAAGAGATCACAAAACCAAAACAAGCTTGGATGCCTCAGAATTTCTTCACCATACCTTGAGGAATTTTCCTATCTCCACCCGCTTGTCAATGGCTTCCTGGAGAAAATCATCTTCACCCCCAACCCTTGGGAATTTTCTTGAGACCACCTAATCTGGTTCCAAAACCTTTAGCCAATCCAAAGCTCAACCAAGAAATGAATCCCATCACACCATGGCTATCCATGAAATGGCAAGGCAAGGCTAAAAACATTGTCACTCCAGGAAAAACCCATGTCAATGACAATAAATGAACCAAATACACAAATTCATGTACCATGCATGACACCTCAGCTAGGGAATCACAAATGCAACCTATTACCTGCAAAATCTTCCTGCTGAATTTGTTGATCCAACCTTGTCCTTACTTTCCTTGTCCTTCCTTTGCCTTCCCAAGTGCTTGTTCTCTTTCCTTTGCTACTGTACTCCAAAGATGGGGAAAAGTTGTGTATTGTTTCTTTGACACCTTTTTATCACTAAGGTCTAGTCTCTTCCTTTCCTTTTTCTTTTTTCTTTCATTTTCCTCTAATTTCCCTTGCATGCATATTTGTGTCTCTTCACCTTCCTTTTCTCCTATTTTTCTTTATTTTCATAATTAAATGCCAATTATTGCCTCTTTGCCTTTGCCAATTTCCATAACCATTAATAAACCAAAAGTGATCCCAATGTGATGTTTTCTCCACCATTTAGTTTGCAATAAGTGTCCTAGGACCTTGGCCTCATTTTGCCTTTATTATCCTTTTTACATGAAACTTTAATATGGGGTTGTTATAAATCCCTCCTCCTTAGGGAAACATCGTCCTCAATGTTTTATGACACTTATAACCATAAAAACATAGAAAGACAACATACTTCTTATGGATCTTTATAACATAGCTCATTGCAATATTTACAATGACTACTATTGAAAATATAAAAATCATACCATTTACTAGAGCTTTACAACACAACTCATTACAATATTTACAATAACAACCACATATACTTATGCACATTTGCTTCAACCATCAAATATAAATATTGTTTATGGAGCTTTATAAAGCTAGCTTGATACAATATTTACCATGATATACACATGCATACATATGTACATTTGCTTTAACCAACAAATAAAAGGATATGATGTCTGCATCAACAACAAGGGAATCCATAGGCTCACACCTCCACCCTCAAAATAATACCAGGATTCACCTCCTTCCCAGGAAGTCCAAAATCCACTACCAAAGTCAAACCTACATCCAATGTCTAGTGCTACGATACTTGCGCTACTTGTCCCCCAAGTGAACAGTTACCAGCTCATTGTTCCTAGGCACACACCCAATGTGTTTTTTATTCCATCCGATAATGCTAATGACCAAAACAAATTCATTTCCTGGCCTTCCCTTCTCTGCTACACAATCCCTTAAGAAATCCAGTCACCCCCTTTCGTGCAGTCACTCGCCTTCCAAGTTCCTTGACATCCCTTTATTTGTTACACAGTCCCTCAAGTGATCCATCCATTGGCAAGGTTTCCTTACATTGGAAGGTCCAAAAACCAAGGCATATCGATGCCTCAAAACCATCATATTGGTCATAGAATGCTCATGGAAATCAACGAACACTATCGGGTACCAGTTTCCCATAATGGCCCTACTCCTGAAGTGCTTTACCAACATGTTGCTGCTAATTCTTGCAGTCAGTTTCAACCACCCAAAATGAGCATTTCCCTGCTTTCCTGTGCCAAGCACATAATTGTCATTAGAATAATAAGGAATTGAAATAAATTCAAATCATACCTCATTGGTGGCCCATCAATAAGGTAGACTTGCAATTATGTTTACTTCCTTCCACCACAAGTAAAACTAGCTCTTTGATTAAATCACCATGTATAAACATATCACATCCAGGTAGCTCAAAATGCAACCATCATAAATCAGAATCATATAAAAATGCAACCATCATAAATCAGAGTCATAGATCACATGCATAATTAAAAACTGGAATAAAATATTTATAATTATCTTTCAATGATTCTTTTGCTTTTGCCTTAGTTCTTTGTCCTTTCCATACACACACTAGATTGGTTGCCAAACTCGGAAAGCACCTAGTGCCTTCTCTTCTCTTCAATCTCATACACACACTAGATCGTTTGCCAAACCTAGCAAGCACTCAATGTCTTCTCTTCTCTTCAAAGCAACAACGGAATCCGAAGACTAAACCGCCTCCTCCCTCAATATGAACAACAAGGGAATCCAGAGACTAAAATACCTCTACCCTCAATATCAACAACAAGGGAATCTAGAGACTAAATCGCCTCAACCCTCAATATCAACAACAAGGGCATCTAAAAACTAAATTACCTCAACCCTCAATATCAGCAACAAGGGCAACCAAAGACTAAAATCACCTTAACCCTCAATATCAACGACAAGGTCCTAGACAATCCCATACCTGCCTATCCCATCACATTATACAACACATACACATACACAATGTACAACACGACATATACACCTGTACAACCCAACACATACACATGTCTTGACACAATGACTACACAATACACATAAAACAATACCACATGTACACAACACAATATGTACGACATGTACACAATACCACATGTACAACAACACCACATGTACAACATGTATGCAACACCACATGTACATAACACCACATGTAAAACATGTACACATCATGAAGTGCTCATATATAACCATAGGAAAATATCTCTTATTAACATATGTAAAAGCCAACCAAGTCAGGGACTTCCACATACCACCTGGCCATAGATTGAGTTGAACCAAATCTTTCTTTCAACCAATCACCCTTGTGCATATTCTAAGCATGAATGTGGGATCTCGTGAGATAAACCAAGACATAAACAATCAAGGGAATCCATAGGATAAACCACCTCCACCCTCAAACTACCACGAACTCTCCAAAACCGATCAAGAGATCACAAAACCAAAAAAAGCTTGGATGCTTCAAAATTTCTTCACCATACCTTAAGGAATTTTGCTTGTCTTCACCCACTTGTCGAAGTTTTCCTAGAGAAAACCATCTCCACCCCCAACCCTTGGGAATTTTCCTAAGACCACCTCACTCGATTACAAAACCTTTGGGCAATCCAAATCTCAATCAAGAAATGAATCCCATCAAACCATGGCTATCCAAGAAATGGAAAGGCAAGGTTGAAACCATTGTCACTCCAGGAAAATCCCATGCCAATGACAACAAATGAACCAAATACATAAATTCATGTACCATCCATTCACACCTCAGCTAAGAAATCACACATGCAACCTGTTACCTGTAAAATCTTCCTCTTAAAGCTGTTGATCCAAGCTTCTCCTCGCTTTTCTTGTCTTTCCTTCTTACTTTTCCAAGTGCTTGTTATGTTTCCTCTGCTACCCTGCTCCAAACATGGACAAAAATTGTGTATTGTTTCTCTGATGCCTTTTTATAATTAATGTCTAGTCCCTTCTTGTCCTTTTTCCTTTTTTTTCTTTCATTTTCCTCTAATTTCCCTTGCATGCATATTTGTGTCTATTCACCTTTTTTTTCTCCTATTTTCCTTTGTTTTCATAATTAAATTCCAATTATTGCCTCTTTGTCTTTTTCAATGCCTTTTTCCAATTTCCATAGCCATTACTAAACCAAAAGTTACCCTCAATGTGATGTTTTCACCACCATTCAACTTGGAATATGTGTCCCGTGACCTTGGTCTTATTTTTCCTTTATTATCTTTGTTTTACATGAAACTTTAACCCGATGTTGTTACATTTAATATCCCACAATCGTAGGTGGTATAACACAAGTTTACTAAGTGGAGACCCCGTCGTGGTATCATGGCTTAGATAGGTGTTATGCTATTGTACAGAAATGTACTCATAACAATGCTTATGGTTCAGTGGAAAATCACTCACCCTCTGTTAGTTTGTTTGGAGAACAATTAGAAAATAGATAAAGTCTTTCATTTATGTTTTGTAAAATTCATTTGCATGTTATATTTTGAAATTTTGAACGGTTAATGAAGAGAATATTTAGAGAAGTGAATAAATGTCTTTTTGTATTTCATTTGTGTCAAAATGGTTCATTCTATTGGATATTTATTAATGAATTCATGCTACAAAGCTCTATGATACGATTATCAACATTTGTGAAATTTAAATTTTCTAAGAATGAAGACTACGTGAAACATTTCCTTTTTATCTTAAAGTTAAGCCACACTTTAATTAGAATTGGTGTTACCCATATGGAATTGTTGTGTGTAGGTGCCTTACATGACTACATGAACTTAGATAACAATTGAATAAATTATTTGGTTGCTTTTTCCTTGCACATTTTAATGTGCACACTCTTTTTTTAGTGATATCACCTGCATCCATAATGAGGTCTAATGACCCCCATGTGATTGTTTTCCTTGTTAATTATTGAATGTGTTTGGGTCGTAGGTTATTTATGGGCAAACAACCTTTATGAATCAAGTTTAATATGAAAAAGTAACTCACTTAGAAACTTATATCATTCATGTTTTCCACTCCTTTGCAATGAGTTCGTACATGTAGGTGTAGGGTTGCTAGCCTTTTTTTAAAGCATTGAACCCTAAGTTTCTGGAGAAAATTTATCAAATTTGTCCCTTAGAAATAATTATAAGTACTTGGAAAATTTTGAAGAAAACTTTGGTGATTTGTGTATCACACAATAAAATATTTCCATGTGATGCATTGCATATCACATAAAGAAAATATGTTTGTACAATATAATGTGTATGGCATGAAGAAAATATTTGTATGTGATAAATGATTGTCACTCAAGGAAAAGAGAGGAAAACTTAGTGTTTTGTGGAAAAGTAGAGGAGTTTCATATATCGCATCATGGAAAAGATTCAAGGTGTGGTGTATCACATTGCAAAATTTATCTTTGAAGAAATTCACCATCTGAGGGAAAAAATATTGCCACAATACACTTATAAAGTTTGTCCCTTAGAAATCCTTATAAGTACTTGGAAAATTTTGAAGAAAACTTTGGTGATTTGTGTATCACACAATAAAATATTTCCATGTGATGCATTGCATATCACACAAAGAAAATATTTTTGTACTATATAATGTGTATGGAATGAAGAAAATATTTATATGTGATAAATGATTGTCACTCAAGGAAAAGAGAGGAAAACTTAGTGTTTTATGGAAAAGTAGAGGAGTTTTCATATATCGCATCATGGAAAAGATTCGAGGTGCGATGTATCACATTGCAAAAACTTTCTTTGAAGCAATTCACCATGTGAGGGAAAAAATCTTGCCACAATACGCTTATCATGCTAAGAAATCTTTTGGGCTGCAATATATCACAATAAAGGAATTTACTTTGTGCAATATAGCACATGTGGGATATATCCTCACTGCAATATGCTTATCACACTGAAGAAAATATTTAGGGTATGTTGTATCAAACTGGAATATTTTCCACAGTGTGATACATCATGGGAGAAGAAGTTTTTTATGTGCAATAAAAGGCTTGGACACTTAAAATTTTGAAGGAAAAAATATATTTGTTAAGGAAACTTGAGGAAGTTTTGTGTGTATCACATGAAAATTATTTGTGTTCAATATGTTGTGTATTGCATGGGAAAAAATTCCCATGTGACATAACAATGTTACCCCTTTTGCTTTATCACATCAAGAAAATAATAAGGGTATGACGCATCACACAAGATAAATTATCAATGTGAGATGCCACAAGGAAACAAACTTAGTAAGGATGTGATGAGCCAAATAGATTTGAAACCAATGATGTGACCATATGAATGTTGACATGTCATCATACATAAGATGATGTGTACCTGTATGGAAGAATATGTGGCATCATACAGATGATATGTAGTTTACAAAAGCTAAGATGCCATTATATAAATGTATACATGTTAGTGACATGGAAAATCCTATGGGAAAAGTCCCCATCCTCTCTTCAACTATTGAGGAAATCTTTTCATCCAACATAAATAAAATTCCTTTCACAACTTGAAATAAATTTTCCCATGCCCAAACAAAACCCATCATGGATTCCCTAATCAAACTCATTCCTTAGTGATCATATGAAAGATTAACACTATCAATGTAAACCAACTAGATTTTGGTGCACATTCTAAACTCATTCGATGAACTAAAAGAATTGTCTTTGAGATACATTAGAAGAACTCAACCTTTCAATGCCTTGAAAAATCTTGTGCTTTGGTAATCAAAGGATACTCATCCTTTCAACGCCCTAAAAATTCTTTCCCGCTCCTAAAAATGTAGGAAACCATAACTTTTTGCTCCAAGCTCAAATTGAGCAAGAGCGCTATTAATGGAAAGATATGAAAGAGTAGATTTGACCTACAAGTGTAGAAGTAGATGTTAGAGTTATATAAATAAGAGAAATTTTGATGAGAAAATGGAATAGTATTGCACACCTTTGTTGGTGGTTTCCTGCAACTTAGCGAAAACACTACCCTAGTGGTGTGCCTAGGGTACAAACAAATTTTAGTGGATTAAGTAAAACCCAATAATTAGATCTACCTGCTATTGTCCTAAGTCCAAAATGAAAATGTTGAAAAACGACAGAAATAGGACAAAAAATATTGATAAAAATGAACTCTAATTTCCTAAGAGAAAATGCTTTATTATCGTATGACCCAAGAGTTGTTTCTAGAGACTGTGTGTGTCTCTTTCGCCTCCTCGGTACGAGTGTCCTTTGTGAATCTAAGGTAGGTGCTGACCCTTCTCTTGTATGGCGAAGAAAAATAATGATTATTGAATCATAGTGGGTTGCTCTCACGTAAAGACGATAAGATTGGGAAGCCATTAAAATGATGAAATGGTCATCAAAAGGGAGAAAGAACAATAAGTGGAGAAAAAACTCTCATATTTGTAGCAAAATAGTGGTCATAACTAGTTTGGTCCAAATAATCAAATATGATTATTTGACTAAATCAAGATATATCTAATTTTGATTAATTTATTATTATTTTGTTTTTTGGTTAAATATGGGAGGAAAAAGTCATAAAAGTGGTTTATGACATTTATTATGGGAAACTAACTTAATAAAAATCATTTCTTGCATTAAGTTAATGAAAATAATAAATGGGGTTTTGAATTATTTCTATAGGAATGGATCAAATTAATGAAAATAACTTATAATTAATGAATGTTTTTGGTTGTTTTTATATAAATTGATAAAATTAATGAAATTAACTTAGGAAAAGTAGTTCCTTAGACTATTTTCATAGGTTAATGATGTGAAAGTGGGTTTTATTGTGGGAAATCCATCCTACAAAGGTATATTTCAATAATATTAGTAACTTTGGCTAGGTGATCACTTTTTGTGTGAAAACAACCTCACCATCCTAATAATGTCAAGGGGGTCAAGTATGTTACAAAAAAATATTACAGTAGTGGTTCAAACACCATACCAATATGGGCTAAGAATCAGAGTCAAGGTATAGTACTAAGGGTTGTCAGAGGTTAGTGAACATGGACTTATAAATCAAGAAGCTAAGGTAAAAACGAACTAATAGATTATTTTTCTTGTTCATATATGAAGAAAGAGAGAGAAGAAGATAAAGCACCACAATTTCAGGAAGTTGAATCTAATGAAAGAAGAAATGTTGAGACTCCCCTAGACATGGCAAAAACCATGAGGAGTCTAAAAGAAAAACTTTAGAGTTTCTAGGAATTGGTTTCATAAGGCTAGAATTCAAGAATCGAATGAAGATTCAACCAATAAATATGGAACTACTTCTAATGATTCATCTAGTACAGGAAGAAAGTCTACATATGATAAACATAAATGTAAGAACATTCCAAGAACTATTTTTGCAAGAGTTCAAGAAAGCTTTAACCTCATATCCTACAATAATAGTGCTATGAAATTATACAACTCGTCAACTCTACTCGTTGTGTCTTATACTAGGGAAGAAACCCTAATGCTACAACAAGAGTCATAAACCTAACCATTGTAAGCTCCTATTTCATGTACTTCTCTAGGGTTTCCATTCATAACGCAAACCCTAGTTTCTCAGAAGAGAAAACCCTAGCATCTCAAAAGAGAAACCTTTCCAAGAACATCCAAGATCTCTCTCTCTCTTCTTTCCTTCGCCCAAGGTTTCCTCACAAACTTTAGTATTCTATCACCTACAAAAAATTGCTTCTCTTAATATCCCTTGTGAACTCTAGAATTTTGTTCCCTGCAACGTTTGTCAAAGACAATAAAAAAGATAGAATATAAATACAAATGGCCATGAGATCACAATAGATCTCTCCTCCTTTGATACAATAGGATCCCCATGACTAATCAAATAAGATCATCTTGAATATTTGAAACATATTAGTGCCCAAGCCACCACATGGCTTCAACATTGTGATTAAAAAATTTCCATATCCCATTCATGTGTCATGCCAATTGTTGTAGCTTATATTGGGCTTGAGGTTTTTTTATTAGTTATATCACTATTGGGAGTTATAAAACTCCTTTATATCCTTTACCCTTACTGAAAAAGTCTAAAAAAAATGAAATATTTTGTTTGTTATATATCGGCATCGCCAAAGGGAGAAATGAAAAAGAATCGGATATAAAAGGTTATATGGAGCTATATGTATATATGTAGAGATATGTATATATATAAGTATATCGGAAATCAAAATGTAAGAGAAATGAAGAAAATATTGGGTTTTACAAAGGGAAAAAAGTGTTAAACATTAACGCCGGACCCGAAATATTATATGTTGCGTTTAAAAGTTCAGTAGGTTAGCAATATCAATGGTTTGCACCATGGATAAGCACCGATTGCAATTAGTGATTGGGTTCTGGACCCGAAAATTTATATGCCATATTTTATAACATCGGCGGGGCCGAAATAATATAAAATGCTTATATTATATACATATGACCCCGCCGATTGTGACTTGTGATGACGGACCCGAAATGCATATAGGTTATGTTTTATAAACCGGCAAGTCCGCCTAATCGCATAAATTCTTAATATATATGCAGGTGGCTATGCCGATTGCGATAGGGGTAAGTCGGACCCGAAAGGTATATACACCATGGTTTATAGTTCCGTCGGGTCCACCACGCCACAGAGCCTTGAACGTTAAGAACCGCCGATTGCGACTTGATATAGCGGACCGAAATATTAGATATCCTGTTGTAAAGTTCCAGCGGGTCTGCTATATTGAAAAGTTTTCATATGCGTTATGATTATGCATTTTTAATATATTTCTATTATAAAGGGGTTATAAAAGAAATAAGCGTCGATTGTGACTTATAAGGGGAAGTCAACGTAACACTAAATAGGTGGATGGAATAAGTTTATTAAAACAGGTTAATCACTTTTTAGTTTCGCTTTGCCTATTTTGCATTTGGTTTTGCTGTGTAAACAGGAAAATCAGTGTTAAAGCCAGATTTAAAGAAGAAGGCAGTTAGTCGAATTTCTTGCTATTATGACTAATTGAAATGTGCCCGATACATGTGTAAGCCAAGTTATGCACAAATTAAACACATGTTTGTTACGATTAAAGAAGATTAATTACCATTGAGGCACCTTCAGAGGAATTCAACAACGGATTAAGCAGGGCAAACCAACAGTTATCATCTCCTTCTAAATTCAATTTTGTTCTTTCTATTCCATGTTCTTTGAGGTGTTTTACCCTTTGTAAATTCTGTAGTAATTTTATTTCATATAATTAGAAAACAGTTAGATAGGTTTCAGAAATCAATAACTATTCCACAAATGTATAAAGGTGGAAAATTTTACTAAGTAAAGGAGGGAATTTTGGAGAACCAGGCCACTATATTCTTGATAACATCAATGATTAATGAAACAACCAGAAGTTTCCAAGAGTTGTTACATATAATTTTGTAAGTTTCACTATCATGTGTCATGCAATGTTTTTTTTTTTTAAGTTAGTAATGAAACTGCAGGGCAAAATCCCTTAAGAGCGCTCCTATACTTAAAATCCTCACTTCCTTTCCAAGTTATAGATAGTAGTTTCTATGAAAGACCAACATATTGTCTGTGGTTTATTTCTCATGATCATAATTCCTCTAAGTTACAAATAATAGTTCCTCTAGAGATCAACATATTGTCTTTAACTTCCCCTACTTTCCTCATTCATCATTTATATTTAGCAACAAATGGCATCCTGAGATGTTCTAGTCATACATGTATTAAGAGTCTAAGGCCAAGTTTTCCAAGTCCTTCATTTGGGAATATAATAAACAATAAGTGACAGTAAATAATCTTTATTAATGTCTTAAGCACAATTTCCCTACAACCAGGAAATTGGTTTCTTAAGGAACAACATTAATTGGCGCCGTTGCCAGGGAAAGAAGACAAGAGCATTTTTCCCTGGGTTTTTCAATATTTCCTCTGGTTGTTTAGTGAGGGGGAAATACTTGGCTATTTTAATAAAAGCAATAAAAGGCGACTCCATTGTAGCAAATATCGCAGTCTACAAAGCAATAGAATAAGAATACTTTTTCATAGGTTCATTAAGTTTGAAGCTGATTCTTGAGAGTGACAAGTTTCAGCAGTTGGTTGTATATGCACACCTGTGATTTTCACTTACCACATTGATTGGTTGTAGGTTTTAACCCCATACAGAAATTACTTGCATACGAATTCTAAAACAAAGAAAATAAACAATGCAAGATCATAACACATAAAACAAATATACACAGAGATTTTCCCCTGGATCCCAAAACCGAGACTACTAGCTTGATTTTTCATTATGTTCCTTTCAATGTTACAATACATATTTATACATGTCGAAGCAT
>APFE030188959.1:128244-144120 GCA_000404065.3 Pinus taeda
ACCTTTCTTTAAACCATCCATATTAGCTTCTATTACTTTTTGTGTGACTGAAATTTGTTGCACTTGGTCTCGTAATTTTGATATATCATGTTGCATTTCTTCCTCTTCCTCATGAGTCATGCTAGAGATTTCAGGTGTCTTACTAGGTGTTTCCATTCTTTCTTAGAGGCATTAATTAATGATAAATATGCCTCAATGTTCCCTTTGAATCACTTCAAATCAATTTTTGAAACCAAACTTATGCAATTTTTAAAAAAAGACTACACATTGTTTCTCTCTTTGTAGAAGCTCGATATTGAATATGTTGTATATCTATAATTTCGGATCCCAAAGGTCTAAAATTTAGTCCTATGATATCCCTCTGAATCCTCTTTCCAACCCCACAAGTTTGATCCAGATTGGATTCTCCAAAAAGGAGTTAGCTCAAATCTCCTACGATGGTCTGAATATAGACTAGTTTAGTAGAGCTAACTTGTACAAAGTGTTATGTGTCACTATTTCGACCTTTAGACGTGAAAATGGCACACAAAAAACTAAATTCCATCCTATTTTTGTGACTATTTACAAATTTCAATCCGATGCTCAGAGAAAAATTTATAACGATTTTTCCAAAGTGACCTATTTGAGATCGAATTCGGGAGTCTGCAAGAACCCTAACTTCCTTAGTTCCTATCTCCAAAAATATAGCGCAATAAGGTTTGAAATTTAATGTCGTGGTTCATCACCATTTTTTATCAAATGGGTTTTAATTTCATCTTTTGAAGCTTCATAGAAAAGAAATTATAGCAAAAATTCCATGATGATCTATTTGAAGCAGCAAAACCCTTGAATACAAAGCTCTGATACCAATTGTTATGCAACCAACTCACAAAATAGAACAATGAGATAGATCAATGACTTCAAACGTAGCCTATTTGAGGGGGAAACCTCCTTTACATTACAAAAATGAATAATTCTTGGATGATACAAATGAAAAGGCCTCCTTTCTATATAGAAGAGTCTAAGGGGTCAAAATATAATCAGAGCCGACATAACAATAATAACATAATGGCAGAACAATAACAATAGTGGGCTTCTATGGGGCACAATAATAACAATATGGGGACAACATGGTCACAAAAATAACAATAAGGGGATACAATGACAATAATAATAAGGGAAAACACTAGTATTATAGGGACCTAACAATTTCAAATTAATATACATGATGTCTTGATCATTGGAACGTGAGACTGACATGTGTGAGTAGTTGAGGGAAACATGCTTGGTATTATCTTGAAAAGGTAATAGTTGATGTGTTTATATAACTAACAGCTGGATGATGTGGCAGTGCACAACAAGACTCGGTTGCAACAAGGTAAAGGTAAAAGAAAGGAATTGGTTGAGAATTCCTTTGGCTATGTTCGAAAACTGCAATTCCAAATGAATGAGTGCTTTGCATATAGGAAGTATTATTAACCCTAATTTCTTTGAATTTATGTGGATATGTATTATATTCATGGACATCAATTTGACAAGTATAATAGCTGGTGTCTAGTCATAGCTAGATCTGTCAAGGGAATTGGAGTCCCTTGAGATATGGCACAAATGTGTTCGGTTACAAGGCATTGTGCTTGGCACAACAAGATAACATAACCGATGTATTGTTATGTTTATTTATGCATTAAGAGTTATGTGTTTATGGCAGTATGATGCAAGGGATTTCATGGAAATGGAGACTTCCATAAAATTGTGAAGAAGGATCAAGTTGAGTTTTCCTTTGGAAGCATTGAGAACCATGGGGATTGAGTCATGGTGTCTGTTTAGAGTCTTGTGATTTCGATTCTTTGTGCTTTGTTTTCTCTTTATTTGCAACTTTGTTTATGTCTAATGTATGGCCATATGAATTTGTTTCTGGTGTTCTTTCCATTTATGTCTTGAGGGTGTTGGGAATTGTTTGGGAAAGAGGAAAGTTAAAGGAGCTCAAGGAGAGATAAATAAAAACTAGTAGGTAATGTAAGTCCTGAATAAAACTCGGTGCATGAGTAAGGGAAGTTGAAGGTCAGAATATGGAAATTGGTTGGATTGGCTTAGTCCATTGGTGTAAATGGACAGTGGCAGTATAGTCATGAGAAAGGTAACAAGAAAGGGAAAGTAAATGGATTTGAAGCATCAGATGCCTTGGCTATGTTGAGAATGTTTTTTTATCAATGTTGTGCATGGTGTGCATAGATAAAGGGAGTTCTCTTAACCCAGGCCTTATGATGCTTGGTAATTGTGTTGTGATCATGATTGTGCTTATGTCTATATATGTATACATGTATGCATGTATACATGTATGTATGTCATTATCTGATAGGATCATGATTTTTTATGCTAATGTTTATATATATATGTATGTATCTATGTATCTATGTCACTGTATGGTAGGGATGTTAGGGTTCATTATTATGGAGGAATGAGAGGTTCTTGGTTTATGAGGAATCAAGTGGAAAGAGTAGTCATGAAAAATATATTAGATCAGTATCTTGTGGATATGAATTGATATTGTATGCTTGTATTATGCCTATTTTTATGTTATGATAAGTAACGTTAAAACATACATCAAAGGAATGAAAACAATGTGCTTTGCGACATGCTAGGATAAGCATGGATGGCATAGAGACATTGGAAGCAAGGTTGCCTAGTAGAGACAATTTGGTTTTGGATGTGTAGTGCTATTGTTGTGCATATGTTGTATATGTTGTACATGTTGCATCTGTGATGTTGTGCGCATGTGGTGTTGTGAGTGTGTACATGTTGTTTATGCAATGTTATGTATAATTGTATTATTTGTACAAGGTGGTATAGATAGTGTTGTTGGCTTATTTTGGGATGACCTAGGTTCAAATTTTATTGCGCACCAACAAAACCCTCAATCACTAGCCCTTTCTACAATGACTTGCAAGCAATTCACAGTCTCACCCGAAGTGACTATGGGAGGTTGCAAAACCAGGTTTCTATAGCATTAAGGGATACTGTGATGTGGAAATTCTGTATTTTCCTATGTTTTAACACCTATAAATTACTTCGCATTAATGAACTACTTCACACTTATATATTACTTCGCAAAATTACATTCATCACTTACACATATCATAAACATACATAAACTTCACAGTATTGAAATAAAGTGAAAATAATAAGAAAAACACATGAAGACATGGATTTTACTGTGGTTCATCCCAATGTGGGACTACATCCACAAGAACCATTGCTTATAATAGAGAATTTGGTACAACAAACAGTTATTTCCCTGTGCACTCATCTGCATGTTGTCTTTGCACTATGTTGCGTAACCAGGCCTCTGCGCACTCAGCTGCAGAGCCTTCCACTTTCCTTGAAGTACATATCAAAAAAATACAACCATAAACATAGATCTGGATCCAAAACATAGATGCATTCCTCCTTTGTTATTGATCCCTATATATACTATTACATTGAGGAATTACATCACTACAATACCATGGACCCAATACCATGGTTTCCAAAATACAAGGGACTATGGTCCAAAACCCTTCAACTTTTTCAATATTATATGATTTTACAAAAAGTGAGGGGTGCTAAAAAATTATACATATTACAGAGAAATGGAACACATAAAATATTGTAGAAACACAAACACAAAAAACGCATAAAACCAGAGAGTCACAGATATACGTGGTTCACCCAATTTGGGCTACATCCACAAAGGAACAACCAGTCCTTCCTTTTATATTGTCCAACAACATTAAGAGATACAACCTACAATAAATTCGTTGCAAATTTCCTCTTCGCACTCACACAATCTCCTCTCTCTTTCTCGCTTAGAATACACACATATACATAGCCGGAATACAATTCCCTCATATATAGCAACGGGTTGCCTTCTAGGGAAAAATACTATAAATTATACCATCAAATCATCCACCTAATGAATGGCTCAGATTGACTACAAAATTACAATATTTTACAAGGAAATATTACATGTATTTTTAGCTTTAGGGGCACTGCCCCCGAACAGCCGCCAGGAGGGAGCTCATAAAAATCGTCATCGATCTTCCTATCGGCGATCAAACAGGTGACGTTGCCACACCATTACAAACTGGGGTCCAATGCAGTGATACCTTTGAATAAATAAAATAATCAAGCTCCACACCCAACAAGGGGCTTTGCCATGAATCCCCTATACTACGCGGCGTGTTTTATACATGGTCTTTGTTGTGCTCTATTGCTCTACTTCATGATCCACTTGATACTCCACAACATCCTTTCTTCTACATGGTCCACTTCATACTCTGCAACATCATTTCTTCTATGTGCTCCACAAAATTCAGAATCCTTACCCAAAATCTGGCCAAGTTGATCTGCACCCAACAAGTGTTGTGTGAACATTGCATATGTAGTGTTGGGTATAGATGGTGCTATGTACATGTTGGATATGCATTGTTGTGTACATATCATACTGTGAGCATGATGGATATGTGACATTGTGTGCATATGGTGTTGTGAACAAGTTGGATATGCAGTGTTGTCTACAGATGATGCTATGTACATGTTGGATATTCAGTTCTATGTACATGTGGCATTGCGTGCATGTTGTACATGTGGTGCTATGTACATATGTTGTTGTGATCCTGATTGTAAAAGTGGTGATGTGTACATGTTGTGTTATTTACATGGTGTACAAGTGGCGATGTGTGTAGGTGGTGTTGTGTACATGTTGTGCATATGGTGATCTGTACATTTGGTGTCGCATACATGTCATGCATGTGGTATTGTGTACACGTTTTATAGGTGGTGTGGTGTACATGTGGTAATGTGTACACATTCTGCAGGTGTTATTGTGTACAAGTGATGTTGTGCACCCATCATACTAGTGGTGTTGTGTACATGTGGTACTGTGTACATGTTGTACCTATGGTACTAGTGTACATGTGGTATTATGTGCATGTCATACCTGATGTGTTGTCGGCATGTGGTACTATGTATGTGAATTGTGTAGTTGTGGTATCATGACATGTGTACTCATTGTATTGTACTCTATGTAGTACATGTATTGTGTTGTGTTGTATGCCATGTGTAGGTACATGTATTGTGTGGTGTCGTACGTTGTGTGTGGATGTATGTGTTTTGATGTACATTGTGTATGTGTACATGATTGAAGAAAAGAAAAGGACATTGGGTGTTTGTTGGGTGTGGCAAACGATCATGTGTGCATACAGAATAAGGATGAAGCTAGAAGTTAAGGATTCATTAAAGGATAAGTATCAGTTTCATTTTTATTATACATGTGATTTATGATTCTGGTCTATGATTATTACATGTGATCTATTATTCTGGTTTATGATGGCTACATGTGATTTATGATTTTGATCTATGATGGCTATGTTTTGATCTAACCTAATGTGATATGTTTAATACATGATGATTTGGTCTAAGATGTTACTTTGACTTGTTGTGATAGGAAGAAAATAGAATTGAAAGTGTACCTTGTTGACAGGGCACCGATGAGGTATGATGTGAATTTATTTCAATTTATTCTAAATCTAATGATAGTTATATGCTTAGTACAAGAAAGCATGAAATGCCTGGTTAGGTGGTCAAAACTGACTGCAAGAAATAGTAGTAGTAACAAAATGAATTAGAATAGGTAGTAGTATGTTCGTAAAGCACTTCAGGAGCAGGGCCATTGTGGGACACTGGTACCCAATAGTGTCCATTGATTTCCATGAGCATGATATGTCTGGTATGATGGTTTTTAGGTATGTATATGCCTTGGTTTTTTGACCTTTTGATGCGAGAAATCCTTGCCAAGGGATGGATCACACAGGACAGGGGATGCTGGGGAACTTAGAAGGTGAATGACTACACGGAAGGAGTGGATGGATTTCCTGAGGGACTGTGTAGCAGAGAAGGGAAGGTTGGGGATGGATTTGTTTTGGTCATTATCATTGCTAGATGGAATCAAATGCACATTGGGAGTTTGCCCTAGAACAATGAGCGATAACTGTTCACTGAGAGGAAAAGTGGCATAGGATTATAGCATTGGACATTGGATGCAGATTTCACCTTGCAATGGATTATGGACTTCCTAGGAAGGAGATGAATCCTGGTATTACTTTGATGGTGGAGGTGTGAGCTTCTGGATTCCCTTGTTGTAGATGTAGGCATCATATCCTTTTTCTTTCTGGTTGAGAAAATGTGCATATATGTATATGTGTGTATTATTGTAAATATTGTATCGAGTTGGATTTATAAATATCCATAGAAATTATGATTATTTGTTAGGTGAATAAAATATCTATGTGTGTATATGTGGTTATTATTGTAAATATCATAATGAGATCTTTTATAAAGCTCCAATAAACGGTATTATTGTCATGTTTTAGTTGTGTTCATTGTATATACTGCAACGAGTTGTGTTATAAAGCTCCATGGGCAATATGTTTTGTTTTCAGCAGTCTTGTTGGTTATAGATGTCATTGAACACCAAGGACAGTGTTCCCCCAAGGGGGAGGGTTCTGTAACAGCCCTGGTTAAAAATTCATGTAAAAATATATAAGACCATGGTCATGGGACACGTATTCCAAGTTGAATGGTGGGAAAAACATCCTAGCGAGTGTTCATTTAAGTTATTATGGCTAAAGGAAATTGGTAAAGGCAATGGCTAAGGAATTTGGAAAGGCATGAGACATTAATTGAAATTTATTTATTAGAATAATGGAAATTAGGAGAAAAGGAAGGTGAAAGGTCACAGGTTGCATGTGAGGAAGAAAATGAATGATAATAATGGAAAATGAAGAAAATAGGGGCCTCATTGATAAAAAGGCTTATGAGGATCAATTGGTAAAATTGTGCTCACACTTTTTTTAGTTCAATTTTGGAGCTCTCTCATTATTCTCTCTCTCTCACTCACTCTTGGAAACTTAAATTTTCTTAGACCACATTGGCATTGGATCAAGAAAGGGAAAGAAGGTAATAGGAAGGAAGGAGAAAGTAAGGAAGAGCAGGATCAAGTAGATACGGCAGGATTCTTTATAGGTATCGATTTGCATGTGTTTTTCCTTGCTAAATTTGGCATGCATGGTATTGTATTTGGTTGTTTGTTGTTATGGCATGGATTTTTCTAGCTGTGACAGTGTTTTCAACCTAGCCTTTCCATTTCTGGATAGCCATGGTGTGATGAGGTTCTCACGTTTTGGTTGAGTTGTATTTCCAGATGGATTCGACGTTGAGTGAGCTCGATCTCTGAATAAAAGAACACATAACCTAGTGATCCCAGAACCAAACTATGGATTGAATTAAAGCCATTGTCAAAGTGACCCCTGAACCGAACTGTTGCTTGCAGTAAAGCTAAGTATTGTGTGCCTCAGTGGGCCTAGGAACGATTTTCGATGAATGGCTGGATATATGGTAAAGCTTAGAGGTGGTTTCCCTTGATTAGGCCAAGGAATCCTTTCCAGTGAATGGTGGGATATAAGGTAAGGCCTAAAGGGTGGAGTCTTGCTTTAGTGCCTGGTGATCCCTAGATTAGACTATGGATTACGGTAAAGCCTGAGAGACTAGGAGACAAGAAAATTCCTCACAATGTAGGTGGAGAAATCTGGTGGCATCCTTGCTTCTTTTGGCTTAGTGGTCTAGTAGAGATCATGGTAAAGCTTGTTATTACATGTTTATTGTGTTGGTGTAGTGAGCCACTGTGGATTGCGGTAAAGCATGGTTTCTATTGATGAGGGTGAGGTGGTTTAGCCTCGGGATGCCTTGCTTGGTTCTTTTGGTTTGAGTCCCACATTCATGCTTGGAATATGGCATGAGGGTGAATGGATGAAGAGAAAATTTCCTCAACAATTCTATGGTCAGGAGGAACGTGGTAGTCCCATACCAGGTTGGCTTTTGCATTCATTAATAAGAGGTTATTTCCTCGGTATCTCACGTGTAAATGTACTAGTTTATATGTGGATTCTATGCCTGATGTATCCTTGGTATTTATGTTGTTATTATGTTGGTTATAAGCATGTATTATGAAAGTGATGATGTATGGCTCTCCTCATGTTTTGATTTGTAAATGAATGAATAATGTATCTATGAACTAACATATGATAATGCAACTAATGATATAAGGGGATAGTGCTTGTTAGAGATTCTTAAATAAGTATGAGACCCTTATGCTCAGATCTATTGTTTAAACCTATAGACTGCATATTTGTGACATGTTTGACGAAATTCCTGTCATGGCTAGTATGGGTCTAGCCTACACCTTTTCATTGTTTTTGCAAATGCATCATTATTATGTTGTGTAAATTCATTTCCAAAAGCATCATTAAGTTCTCAGTAGTGACCTAGGATTTGGGCCTAAAAAAGTGGCACAAATCCTAGAGATGTAGACACATGTCTGAGGAGAAAATTCCTTGGATGCATGCTTACCCATGTTGTGGGAGCTTCTAGAGCCTAATGGATGCATGCATGCCAATATCAAGGGATCGTCTAAGGTTTAATGGTCTAAAACTTCAAGTGGTATCAAGGGTTGGTTACTTGAGTGGTTAGGATGGCTCTTGGAAGTTCTCTTGATAATGTTAAAGGTATTTATGGTGTGTTTACGTCGATTCCACTTCCTTAAGGTCTCCTTGGATGTTGAATCCCATTATAGTGGCCTCTCGTCGCATATTTACCCAATTAGCCAGTTACTTGGGTAGATGTGGGATGAGAGTATCACACCCCCAGTTTATCCCATGAACTTGCTTGAGTGTGACTGTAGACTATTTCTGCCAGTGTTATGCCAACAAATGCAAGATTTAAGGTTATTTTCTAGGGTTGGGCTTTAAACTCTACCAAGAAATCTAAGAAACTTTCTGAACTCATAACAAATATGAAGACATTGCTTTTGATAATAAATTTGATTAAGGACTTAACCTGACCTTCCCCAACCGAGACTAACATTCCGTCAAACACTTGGTAAATATGCAACCTATAGGTCATGAATGCAAGCCTGAACAAAGGGACTGAAAAATTATATGAGGTTTAACAATAAGGGTCATTTCCTTCTCAAATTAGCTATTATAACACCAATTAGGTCTTCCATTCATTACTCGTTCAGTTTCAAATAAAAACATGAAAGGAGCCATGACAGAGAACTCTCATATAATCATGCTTATAACCAACATATAACTAGATAAATAAAAATGAGAGAACATCCATTAAAGCTGCATAATCACAAGTACATTTACTCATCAAAAGAGAGAGAAACTTAGCTCTTATTAATCATAGGAAAAATCCAACCAATTTCAGGACTTCAACGAACCACCCGACCATATATTGGCTTAACCAAATCTTTCTTTCACCCAATCACCCCCATGCCATATTCCAAGTATGAATGTGGTATCTCATGTAATAAACCAATCTCCACCTTCACCATATCGTGACCTCACCTAAACCGATGTCGAGATCACAAAACCAAACCGAGCTTGAATCCCTCAAAATTTCTTCTCCAATACATTGAGGAATTTTCATGCCTTCACCCATAGGATTTACTGTGTACCCTTCCATTGCCATTCAAGGGATTCCTAGGCATGTGGGAAGTTTCCTAAGACCACCTCACCCTTATCCAAAATCTTCCAGCAATCCAAAGCTCCAACCAAGAAAAGTCCTATCACATAATGGTTATCCAAAAATGGAAATGATAGACTAAAATTCACTGTTGAAACCTGACAAAATCCATGTCAATGACAACAAAAGAACCAAATACCAACATGCACATACCATGCATGTCAAAACCAACTAGAAAACCATACATTTAACTTATTACCTGCAAGTATTCTTGTCGAAGCTGCTTGATCCAATTTTTCCTTTCTTGATCCAACTTCTCATTGCTTGATCCTAACTTTCCATTGTTTTCCTTGTCCTTCTTTCTCATCTTAGTGCTCTTATCCTCTCTTAGGCTAATTCCAAAAATGAATTGATAAAAAACTACCAATTGATGCTCTAATGTATTTTTATTAATGATGCCTCTAATTTTCTTCACTTTTCCATTATTTTCCTTCATTTTCCTCCTCACATGCAACCTTTCACCTTTCACCTTCCTTTTCACCTAATTTCCTTTATTTTCATAAATAAAATGCCAAAAATACATTTTTTCCTTTTCAACCCATTAGCCAATTTCCCTTTAGCCATAAACACATCAAGTGATGCCCACTAGGATATTTTTCCCAATATTTAGCTTGGAATAAGTGTCCCTTAACAATGGTCTTATTTTTCCTTTATTAAATTTTATTACATGAACTTTTAACCTAGGTCTATTACAAAACCCTTCCGCTTAGGGTAACAATGTCCTAGATATTTTGTGGCACCTACAACCAACAAAATCATTGAAAATAAAAACACACTTCCCATGGAGTTTTATAACCCAGCTCGTTGCAGTATTTACAATACCTTCTCAAAGAAAAACCATCATGAAAAACATGACAACATGACAACCATACCACTTATTGGAGCTTTATAACATAGATCATGGTGGTATTTACAATAGAAACCATACATAAATATGTACATACTGTAAAATCATTTCCCTCCACAGGAAAACAATGAAGGATAAGTAGCATGCATCTGATCATCCATCTCCCATGTAACTTCATTGGGACCAAAGTGCTTCCACTGTACTTTAACTTGCTCAATTACTCTACTTGGCAGCATGAGATGTTTTTGCTACAATATGCACTAAGGTTCTAACTCGAATTCTCCTTCTTGTTCCACCTATAATACAAACTAAAAAATAATGTGATCAACATCATTTACATATATTTTAAGCAATGAAACATGAAAAACATCATGTATTTTCATTGTCGGAGGTAGTGCACATCTGTAGGCCACTAGTCCAATTCTCTCAAGGATCTCAAAAGGCCTACAATACCATGGTGTAAACTTAGAACATGATCCAAT
The DNA here is from genome assembly GCA_000404065.3 of Pinus taeda. Taxonomy (NCBI): domain Eukaryota; kingdom Viridiplantae; phylum Streptophyta; class Pinopsida; order Pinales; family Pinaceae; genus Pinus; species Pinus taeda. The sequence continues at coordinate 139,177 of APFE030188959.1, forward strand.
AATCAAGGATATCCTCTTGGGCTTGATGCACAAATATACATACTTCCTAACCTAGAGCTCCTTAAATTCCTTGTGTTAGTTTGCATAACTCTTTTTCCTATCCCATGTTTCCATTAGATTCTTCCTTATAACCCACATTTCTTGTTCCATGTCTGCCAACAGGTCTGGTCCAATAATTACCCTATTGAATGGATCACCCCAACTAATGGGAGTGTTACAACTCCACCCATACAGTGTCTCAAATGGAATCATCCTTAGTGACTCCTGATAACTGTTATTGTAAGCAAACTCAACCAAAGGTAATCCTCCCATTTCTTATGTTGGTTCATCACATACATCCTCAACATATCTTCCAGTATCATGTTGAACCTCTTTGTTTGTCCATCTGTCTATGGATGATAAGATATATTGAAGGTCAACTCTATCCCCAAACCTGAAAACAATTCCTTCCAAAACTTGGAAGTGAATTTGGCATCCCTGTCTCACACAATCTTCTTCAAAACACCATGCAATCTCACGATCTCCCTAATGAATACTTGTGCTACCTCGCTAACTAAATAAGTATTATTTACTGGAATGAAGTCAGCTACATTTCTCAAACTATTTACCACAACCATTATAGAATCATGATGCCTCAATATCCTTCGAATACCTATAATGAAATCCATGGAAATGACCTCCCATTTCCAATCTGGAATTAGAATAAGCTGAAGCAACCCACCTATATTCTTACACTATGCTTTCACTTGTTGAAAGTCCAAACAACTAGCCACAAATTATGTCACTTCCTTCCTTATATTCGGCCAATAGTATAACTTCTTCACTATTGTCAATGTCTTATGGTATCCTAGGCAAACTGAATATGGCTTTACATGAAATTCAATCAAGATAATCTTCTTGATTTCAGTGTCATCCGGCACATAAATCTTGTCCTTGAATCTCACCAAGCCATTTGTTGTGAGACAATAATCTACATCCTGATCATATATACCCTATTATAGCCTTTGAATACGTTCCATGTACATCTCATCCTATTGTCCTACCTGTAATATCCGATCTTGTAAATCTGCCCCATATGAGCTCATTGTTGCAACATGGTTCAACTGCACTTTCCTGCTGAGAGCATTCGCAACTTTGTTCTGCTTGCCCTTAATGTATCTAATCTCAAATTAAAACTCACTGATTGTCTAGATCTACAATCTTTAACACTTGAGCATTCTTCAACAACTACTTTAACTGTTCAAAACTGGTTTCACACTCCTTTGTCCATTCAAACTTATTACCTTTCCTATGCAATGATGTAATAGGGTAGGCAATGTGTGAGAAGTTCCTCATGAACCTCCTATAGTAACCTGCTAACCCAATGAATGATATGACTTCATCCAAATTTCCAGGAGTTTCCCACTCCATGATAGCTCTTACCTTTTATGGATCCACTGCTATGCCTTCCTCGGAAACAACAAGTCCCAAGTAGTGCACTTCTATCTGAAAGAAACTACACTTGTTAATCTTGGCATACAACTAATTTTGTAGTTGGTATGGGGACCCCCATGCCCAAGTTTTGCCTACGTTTTGAGTCAAATTTTGTAATATTGTAAATTCTCCACAATTTGAGGAGCGAAGTGTGCAGAACGTTAAGAGTCAAAGGGGATTTTAGGAAGGTCAAAGCCCCTTATTTTGTAAAGGGATGGGTGGTTCTGATTATACAATGAACTATGTCCATGGTTCGCAAACCATGCTAATGTAATGTAAAAGATATAAAAGGGAGTCATCTAGGAGTCATTAGGTAGTTCAGTGAAGTTCTAAGCTTATGGATAGTTAGTAAGTAAGATTTTGAGTCTGTATTCTGGCGAAGGGGAAGGCTCCTACAGTCGAGTGCACAGAGACCTTGGTAAGTCCACAACTGAGTGTGTGGACCCCTACAACTATGCGCTCAGGGTCATAAGAAGTGTATGTATTGAAGATATAAAGTAATGAAGCAAGTTAGAAGCAAATATGTGTGTTCTTTGTATATTTATATGTTTCTACATTTTATGCTCAATTATGGTTTGACTCTCTGTGATATTATCATAATTGTACTTCAAAGGTTCATATCTACTTTTGTATGTTAACTTAGCATGTTAGAACACTTAGATGAAGTTCATAGATCTAATTAAGTAGAAACATATTTAATCTTGTGATTCTGAAGATAAGGGTTTGTGAAGGTCAAATCGGGCCCTAGATTAGGGAAATGCCTCACTGCTACATCACATAACCTTCTGGATGCAAAAACTTGGTTCTAGCATCCCCCAATACTGCCTCGAGTGAGACTGCAGTCTGCGCTAAGTGGATTGTTGCCAAAAATGTCGGTAGTGTAGGTTTTTGTCGGTTAGTGCAACTAACTCGAAACCTGGGTCCAAGCCCCCTCAAGGTAACATGTTCTCTTAGCAACCTCAACACTGCTACTAAATGCTCAGCATGCTCTTCCTCATTCCTAGAATATATCAGGATGTCATCAATGAATACAATAACAAACTTGTCTAGATAAGGACGCAACACACTATTCATAAATCACATAAAAGAAGCTAGAGCATTAGTCAAACCAATTGGAACTACAACAAACTCATAATTCCCATACCTAGTCCTAAAGGAATTCCTGTAGACATCCTCTTCTTTAATACGTACCTAATGATATCCTAATCTCAGATCAATATTTGAGAACATTGTTTCTCCCTTCAACTGGTCAAACATGTCATCAATCCTTGTCAACATATATCTGTTATTGATTGTCACCTTGTTCAATTTCTTGTAATCAATGCACAACCTGAGGGTACCATCCTTATTCTTCACGAACAATACTAGTGCACCCCAAGGAAATACACTTGGCCTACTGTATCCCTTATCAAAAATTTCCTTCAACTGCAACTTCAAATTTTCTAACTCCAATGTGCTCATCCTGTAAGGTGATTTTGATGCTGGTGTTGCCCCTGGTAATAACTCAATAAACAAATCCACTTCCATGTGGGGAGGAAACTCTCGAATCTCTACTACAAGTAGATCCTGAAACTACTATAGTACAAGGTACCTCTTGAATATTTATGCATCTTTAACATCCTTACACTTTTCACTGGAAATCTGAACTGCAAACATTACACACCCTTTCTTGTAATTTCCCTTAGCCTACATAGTTGTGACCATCCTCACTAATGTAGGCTTCTTCTTTCCCTCCAAGATTCTCTTTTCCCCATTATCATCCAAGCACTCAATATCCTTATCATATTAATCTACTTTGGTTTTGTGAAGATACATCTAATCCATACCCAAAATAATATTATATGATCCCAATGGAAGTACATTCAATTTGTTTGTTGTAGGCATACCATTCAACTCGAATGCACACGATCTTACCTAGTGATGCACTCTATTCTTAATACCTATAGCCAGATACAACAACTAAGACTCTGCATGAACTTATTTTCTCAAGCCACACTTATCCACCAAGTCAGGATTAACATAACTATAAGTAGATCTAGCACCAATCAAAATAGAAATAACTTGACCACAAAGGTTACCGTCCATCTCAATAATGGATGTCTGGTGATCTAACCACTTGTTTTCCATAATTGCATAGATCCGAGGAATACTATGAACAACATCCCCAACTATATGAACCTCCTGAGCACTATATATTTGAGGATCGTCTCCTTGGTATAATGGAAAATCCTTGTTATGATTATCTTTGCCACATATCTAACACTGTAATGGTCCTCTACCATCACCTCTAGTTTGCTACAATCCAGGCTGTGACCCATGACCCTTCTCAATTGTATTGAAATTCTTGTAAAGAACCACATTTTCTTTCTCACTTGCATCCCGGGGTCTTCCTCTCTTCAGTGGCCACTTCCCTTTAGCTTTCTCATTTCCCTTCAAGTCACATTTAGGCTGAGCTTTGCGCTTTGACTGCTCATAAAAATGCTTCAATTTCTGGATGGCTTCCTCTAGTGATATAGGCTCATCAAACTCAATCTAGTCTCTATATGTTGTTGGCAACCCACTGATGAACCTATGACTTAGCCTTCTCATCCATGAGATAAGGAACATACCTCAATAGCTCCAAGAACCTGCTAATATACTCATCATCTATCATAGAACCCATATGTAACTCATTAAACTCCTTAGCTTTGTCATTATAGTACCTCTATGACAAGTACTTCTTCTTGAAGAGTCTCTCAAACTCCTCCCAAATCAACTCTTCTTCTCAAAATTACTTGACATTCTTCACATATTCCCACCAAATATTTGCTTTCCCTTTAAGACTAAAGGTGGATATCTTGGCTTTCATGTTCTCTGAGTAGTTGTGTAATCTGAATAATTTATTCATCCCAAGAAACCATGCCTCTACATCCTCTATCTTCTTCATCTCTCCATCAAATGTAGGATACTTGACTTTCTTGAACTCCTCAAGTAACTATTAAGCCCTCCTATAAGGATGATGGCGGTGATGACTATTGTAATGTCTCTTGGATGAGGAACTAGAATTATGCCCATACATACCAGTCCTCATGTTAAATGTATAAAATGATATGCCACCTCTAAATTAGTCCCCTCTATCCAACCTGTATCTAGAGTAAGACCTTCTCCCATATGCTCCATTAGTTTTCTCTTCCTACTCTTGATTGATCCTCAGTTGTCCCCGCCTTTGTAACTTTGACAAGCTCTGAAGCATTATTGCATTAACCTCTACCTACTTCTCTTGAGCTCTTGCAAGTATTTCCTAAGCCTCAACCAACCCATCATTGTATTCTTTGCAATTTTTTATCTCTACCCTCAAGCTTGTCAATATATCTATTATACCAGGAGAATATTCTTCTCCTTACTACATAACTGATTGGTAGGGAAAGTCACAGGAACTGTAGTCTACATTTTTCTCATCATATTTGATTATTTTCTTCCTGTAAGTGTACC
>APFE030188961.1:0-22606 GCA_000404065.3 Pinus taeda
TGCAATTTTTTTGCCAAATTAGCATTGATAAAATTATACTTGCAACTAGGATTTATAGAGACAATGATCTTCTCTTTCTGAATCAATCCATGAACCTGTAATAAGGAGATACCAACAAAAAATAACCCTTTAGGTTCCTTGGTTTCCTTCTTTCCTGTAACAATAAAATTTTTGTTAGGTTGTGTGTCTATCTGTGTGAGCTTATCGACAAGAATTTTACGGCCAAAGTGGTCCATTAGAGCTTTTTTGAAGGCATCCCAAGTCAAGAACCTTCCATAGCCACGTTGATGCCCTTGCCACCATTGTCGTGTTTCATTGTCCAAGTACATGCTTCCCATCATAAGCTGACTGTCATCATCATAGCAGTGATCCAATTTGAAATATTTCTCCATTTGTACTAGCCATTTGGCTCGATGAGAGTCATCAAATTTATACAAGTCCTTCAATTTCTGATCTAGGTATGCTATCACAAAATAATTGGCAAAAATTTGAAATGGTCACAATTTCGTCAATATTGCTCAGAATCCGTATTATAACCTGTTTTCAGAAATGGAACAATCATTCTGCATCTGCCCATGTGATAGAAATTCTGATCCAAGCACTATAATTTCAGATCTGCGCTGCAACTCTCCCGCCGTCATCAAAATTTCTGCAAAAAAGAGCTGATTTTAAATCAGCGATATCTCCCTCATCTGGACTCCGATTCGACCGATTGTTTTTTTAAATCGGGTATTCTTTCACATAGAATCCAGATCTACAATTAGATTTTGTAGATTTTGCACCAGGATGTCCAGATCTGTGCCGCAAACTCGCTTCCCTGAAAAATTATCTGCAACCCACTGATTTTTAAATCATCGATATCTCTTTCATCCGGACTCCGATTCAGTCAATTTTTTTTTTTAAATCGGATATTTTTTCACATAGAACCAAGATATGCAATTAGATTTAGTAGATCTTGCACCAAAAGGTACAAATATGATCTGAAAACTCGTCGCCCCTGAAATCCTGCAAAATTAAAAAAACAAAAATCTCCACTTTTTTGCCCAAGAAAGTGCTCTGATACCACTTGTTGTAGCTCTGATACCACTTGTTATAACTCTGATACCACTTTTTGTAGATCTAACCCGGAAATATTATAGATCTGACATGAAAATATAATATAATGCAAATAAACCCAGAAATAATAAGATAGAAATGATTCACTTTATTGATCAAAATAAATAGAAATGTTTCTTTATTGATATCAAACCCTTGGGGGGATAATACCATGCAATTGCTAGTGTGATACCTCCCTTGGTACCACATATTATCCCCCCTAGCTCTTGTTGTAGAGCTAACCCAGAAATATATGAAAATATAAATAAACCTAAGAATAACAAGATCTGAATAGATAGAAATGCTTCTTTATCATCAAACCCTTAAGGTAGGGCAACACCATAGATTCACTCCTTAAGGAAGGAGAACACTCCACAAGCCATATGCTTGTTCATACAATAGTTCTTCACAATTCCTTGACTATATTTCTTCACACCTCCATGTGGAGTCTCTAGCTTCTATATAGGCCTCATACATGCAATACCATAGATCATTACCATGGTTCCCTCATACCATCCACTAATACCATGGGCCTCTTACATTATTACTAACTACTTGTGGTCCCTTACATGATATGGGTTAACCACCTTATTTATTACTATGGCCCATCCCATTATTACATTATTACCTTGGGTACCTCCCTTGGTACCCCATATTATCCCCCCCTAGGTATATAACATTCCCCCCCCCTAAGCATGTTTTGTCCCCGAAACATGGGAAGAACACAAATAATAAGATTTACTCAAAAGAGTAGTCCACTGGTACCATGCACGTGCATCTAGCCATCCAAGAGAAAGGTGAACCCTCGATCTCGCTGGTGCCTCGCTCGCTTGATACGGAAGTTGACCGTGGCAGCTCTTCTATGTTGATGTATAGTAGGTGGATCTTCGCTCCTCGCTATCCGTCATACGGGGGTTGTGACTACTTGGTTTCCATCTTGATGGTTGGCTTTCGGGGTGATGTGGGTGATGATATGTTGAAGTTTTAACCCACAGTGTCTTTTTCTTTAATTCACCCTGTTGTGGTGCCTGTTGTGGTGTCTTCTTTTCCAATATGACTTCAACCACTGAGCCCTCCTCTGATGTATCAACACCTGTAACATTTTCTACTTCAGCCTCTGTTTGTGTTAGATTATCTATCATCACTAGCTCATCATCTAATATGTCAGACCCTGGAACATCTTCTGCTTCAGCCTCCTAGGAGTCTACCTGTTTTTTAATGGAAATATCCTGTAATGTAATTTTCTTCTTTTTATACCAGAGCTTCAAGAATTTCTTCTGTACATTAATATTGATAGTACCTATTGATTCCATCCAAGGGTATCCCAAAACAACATCTATGTTATCCATATCTGAAGCATAAAAATCACTATGAAACACATACTTATCCATAGAAATCTTCAAATCCTTGTACACTTGAACATTCTCATCATCAACTTGTGTCTTTTCAATGTGTTTTGTTGGAACTTGCATTTTTTTTGTCAAATTAGCATTGATAAAATTATGCTTGCAACTAGGATTTATAGAGATAATGATCTTCTCTTTCTGAATCAATCAATGAACCTGTAATAAGGAGATACTAACAGAAAATAACCCTTTAGGTTCCTTGGTTTCCTTCTTTCCTGTAAAAATAAAATCTTTGCTAGGTTGTGTGCCTGTCTGTGTGGGCTTATCCACAAGAATTTTATGGTCAAAGTGGTCCATAAGAGCTTTTTTGAAGGCGTCCCAAGTCAAGAACCTTCCATAGCCACGTTGATGCTCTTGCCACCATTGTCGTGTTTCATTGTCCAAGTACATGCTTCCCATCATAAGCTGAGCGTCATCATAATAGACGTGATCCAATTTGAAATATTTCTCCATTTGTACTAGCCATTTGGCTGGATGAGAGCCATCAAATGTATACAAGTCCTTCAATTTCTGATCTAGGTATGCCATCACCAAAAAATTGGCGAAATTTTGAAATGGTCATAATTCCGTAAATATTGTTCAGAATCCCTATTATCACCTGTTTTTGGAAATGGAACAACCATTCTACATCTGCCCATGTGATAGAAATTCTGATCCAGGCACTAGAATTTCAGATCTGCGCTGCAACTCTCCCGCCGTCACCAAAATTTCTGCAAAAAAGAGCTGATTTTAAATCAGCGATATCTCCCTCATCCAGGCTCCGATTCAACTGAATTTTTTTTGAAATTGGGTATTGTTTCACAAAGAATCCAGATCTACAATTATATTTTGCAGATCTTGCACCAAGACGTCCAGATCTGCACCTCAAACTCGCTGCCCTGAAAAATTATCTGCAACCCCCCTGATTTTTAGATCAGCGATATCCCCTTCATCCGGACTCTGATTCGACCGATTCATTTTTTTTGAAATCGGGTATTTTTTCACATAGAATCTAGAACTACAATTATATTTTGCATATCTTTCACCAAGACGTCCAGATCTGCGCTGTAAACTCGCTGCCCTAAAAAATTATCTGCAACCCCACTGATTTTTAAATCAGCGATATCTCCTTCATCCGGACTCCGATTCAACTGATTTTTTCTTTGAAATCGGCTATTTTTTCACAAGGAATCCAGATATGAAATTAGATTTAGTAGATCTTGCACTAAAACGTACAGATCTGATCTGTAAACTCGTTGCCCCTGAAATCCTACAGAAATAATAATAAAAATTCTCCACGTTTTTGCCCAAGAAAGTGCTATGATACCACTTGTTGTAGAGCTAACACAGAAATATATGAAAATATAAATAAACCTAAGAATAACAAGATCTGAATAGATAGAAATGCTTCTTTATTATCAAACCCTTAAGGTAGGGCAACACCATACATTCACTCCTTAAGGAAGGAGAACACTCCACAAGCCATATGCGTGTTCATACAATAGTTCTTCACAATTCCTTGACTATATTTCTTCACACCTCCATGTGGAGTCTCTAGCTTCTATATATGCCTCATACATGCAATACCATGGATCATTACCATGGTTCCCTCATACCATCCACTCATACCATGGGCCCCTTACATTATTACTAACTACTTGTGGTCCCTTACATGATATGGGTTAACCACCTTATTTATTACTATGGCCTATCCCATTATTACATTATTACCTTGGGTACTTCCCTTGGTACCCCATATTATCCCCCCTAGGTATATAAGAGCAATTGCATGGAAGAGCAAAAACTGTGTTTTTGGTGGCAACAGTAGTGCCTTGACCTCAACTCATAATCCCAGGGAGATAGAAAGGAGATCAAGACCTGTTGTTGGCCTTTTTGGATATTTTTTTTCCACTGCAACAACTTACTTAAGCAACTTGAAACAAAAACAACTATACTAACCATCAAAAGCAACCTAATCTAACAAAGTAAAGTGAATCTATGCAACAGAAATTAACTCATGAATTGAAACAAAAGCATATAAGTACACAGTAGGAGGTGTTGGGCAGCTTGGGTTGGGCCATAGCCCAAGAACTTCAGCCCTCTAAACGAGATCAGTGCTGGCTCAAAAATTCCATCTTCACTATCAAAAATAACAGTTACATTACATAAATTGTTCTAAAAAAGAACTCGAAAATGAGTTGAACACAATGTTGCACAAAAGAGTGAAAATCTACTAATAACTGGCTAACCTACTGAGGCTCTAAGCCTTCTTATTTATACAAATGGGGACTTCCAATATTCCTCCTAATATCGGTACCGCATATTATCCCCCCTGGATACCTCCCTTGGTACCACATATTATCCCTTAGTATCACACTAGCAATTGCATGGAAGAGCAAAAATTGTGTTTTTGGTGGTAGCAGTAGTGCCTTGACCTCAAATCATAATCCCAGGGAGATAGAAAGGATATCAAGACCTTTTGTTGGCCTTTTTGGATATTTTTCTGCCACTGCAGCAACTTACTTAAGTAACTTGAAACAAAAACAACTATACTAACCATCAAAAGCAACCTAATTTAACAAAGTAAAGTGAATCTATGCAACAGAAATTAACTCATGAATTGAAACAAAAGCATATAAGTACACAGTAGGAGGTGTTGGGCAGCTTGGGTTGGGCCCTAGCCCAATAACTTCAGCCCTCTGAACGAGATCAGTGCTGGCTCAAAAACTGTTCCATCTTCACTATCAAAAATAACAGTTACATTACATAAATTGTTCTAAAAAAGAACTCGAAAATGAGTTGAACACAATGCTGCACAAAAGAGTGAAAATATACTAATAGCTGGCTAACCTATTGAGGCTCTAAGCCTTCTTATTTATACAAATGGGGACTTCCAATACTCCTCCTAAAATCAAGGAACTCGGCTTCTTAGAACTGAAGATAAATAGCAGTCCTACTTGACTTACTCGGCTGCCCCTTAGAATCATCAATGTAGGCCTTTATGCTCTGAGTTGTTGAGGGAGGATTCAAGGAAAGGGGTCATAAATGAAGGAGACAGCCCCCCTACAATTCCTCTTCCCTGTTTTCCTCGAGTTTGGCTGCCATTTGCTCATAAATTCCTTGTCTTTTCCAAAATTGTCCAAAAAAACTACACAAAACACACATTAGACTACATGGCAAAGTGACTAACCCAATTCACTTTATTAGTGTAAATATATTCAAAAACATGCAACAAACTAATGATAATGGTGGATTAAGTCGAAATAAGAGGCAGAATGAGCCCATATAATTACCCATTTCTGGGGCTCATCATCACCCCCGTGCTAAATGGGTTGCTCATCCTCTAAGCAACTAATCTAACTCTTCATCTTTAATGGCTCTGACATATTCCCTGACATCCCAAGCCTCTAATGTGATGTATTCTTCCCTATCATGGAAAAACCTGCTTTCCTGTCCACTTCTTCCCATTATTTATGTTCTTCCTCCTCCTTAACTCCTTCCAGCAGTCCTAGCAGCACTCGAGGACTGAATTTAAGACCAATCCAGTTGGCTTTCAAATTTTGCATTGAGTGCTTATATAGGGGCCCTCTCCTCATGGCTTCCCTCATCCTATTTGGGGAGGTATATTACATGGCGCTCCACATATGTAAAGTATATCAGGACACTACTTATTGTACAAGACACTAGAAAACACTAATACAGACTTAGCTTCCATGTACTCTTAGGTATATTGGAATCCCCCCTCTGGGTTGCATTCCATCCATAGCTAACTGAGTTGGTCGCCGTGTCATCTGTGATACACCAAACACAAAATTCAGGGAGATTTCCTACACATACTGGAAATGATATTCCATAGTTCACAAGGGCTTGGTAGTCCTTTTATACCTAGTTACCCTTTTATTTGATTTTGGTTATTTATTTGGTGGAATAAAATTTGAAACAAATATTTAATAAATTTTGGAACAACTATTTAATAAAATTCAGCGTGGAAGAATTACCAAGACATTCATGTAGAATGCAGGGTTTACACTCTGAATACATACATGGTCAATTGGAATGAATCAAAGAAGAGAAATTAAAATCAGCAGGATCTGGAACGTCAAACCAACCTCAAACATATGGTGTTCCAAAACTTGAAACAATAAAAAATGAAGTAACTCAACCACAAAGGATAGAATTAGACATATTTCAATCTGAACCTGAAGTTATTGAAACCCTAGGACCTGAGACCATTCAGGGTGAATCATATATCAATATAACTTTAGAAACATAATTTACCAAACCAAACATTGAAGAACCTGAATATGACATTTATCAACCTGAGTCACCTTCAGTTGTTATAACTCCTACCCCTCTACCAGTTTCATCTAAAAGAATTATTATTACAATTGGTCTACCTCCCGGTCTTCTAATAATTGAAGATATTACTAAAGGAGAAGAGGAAAATATTGTATATCCTCTTCTTACTACTAGCGATCTGTTAATTGTTCAAGCTCTTCCTTTTGAACCTTTTCAACCAAATCCTTGGTATTTGACTCCATTAAAAATTTTAGGTCAAGGTATTCCTCCTTTACATAATCCTTTTGATTTTACACCTAGGTGAATCATGTTAGGAGCTTCTCCTGTAAGTCAAACCTCATCTTTTCAGATGAGTATACCCCCTAGCCAGCCTACTGTGAATTCTATGTCTATAGGATTATAGGAATTATTCTTATATGGTGGAATTTTGGTTCATGTTTGGTATCAATCACGCAATGGAACTTTTTCGGGAGCCACTCCTTCTTCTCAAGTTTTCTACTTGGTTTTTTGGAATCTAATCTGGTTTATCTACTACTAATGTAGAAATTACTGCTTATAGCATGAATTCCATGCCTAAAACACCTTTGGCATCATACCAATACAATCATATGTTATCCGACAACACAAGGATTCCTCAACTAGCTCTAACTGGGATTAAATTTTTAGCTTGGGGGCAACCATCCTATATTTCTCCTAGATGGAAACCTCCTTGAGGAATTTATTCCTCGTTTGTAGGATTGTCTGTTACTGGAACTTATACAAACCTTTGTCAAATACCTTAGGTTGATCCAAGTCAATCTATTATATCTCAACCCTTGATTGGTGCTCCATTTCCAAGAACGGGGAGTACTATTTGGAACCCTCCTTATGTTCAACATCTTGTTCAAGTTTCTCCACAAGTGTGTGTTTATCAACCTGTCTAAGTTACTGGATGAACTATATCACAGAAACATGTTCAACTACCTATCGAGTTTGATCCTCAAGTATACATTCAACAACCTATCAAGGGTATTCCTTAGATATTTTCTCAGCCTATTGTGCAAACAACTATTCAACAACCGATTCTAGGTATACCTCGAACACATGTCCAATACATGCCACAAATGACTGTGTAAGGAGCGCCTCAGATTTCAATTCAACAACCTACAGAGACCACGCCTCAAGAATCTGGTTATCAAACTAGTCAGTCTATACCTCAAACTTTTATAAGTCCAACTTTCTAGTATATGGCTTAGATACCTATTCGTCAACCAAGTGTACAAACAATTCAAACATTGTATCCAAGTCAACCTTACCGAATTCAACCTTTTCAGGGCTAGATTCAAATGGTACAGGGTCATTTGTATGAAGGTCAACCTTTTCAAAGTCAACCATATCCTGTTCAACCTTTTCAAGGATTTTCATTTCAAACTAAACCTAGCATGACTTACCCTAGTTATCCTAAAGCAATGCAATTCCAACTACACAAGCTATTCTAGGATATCCTGGATATCCTCCTCCATGGGTTGGGCTAAATACTCAAGGGTATCTTTCTTCTGAGCAAGACTTTAATCGACAGTTCACTTTCATTGCAATGTTAGATTTATCAGATCTATCTCATCACATGAATGAACCAATTTATCATTATCCTTTTTGGTCGGTGATTCCTGCTAAATTACCAAGTGACATACTGAAATTTGATGGTAAGCCAAGAGAGGATTCGTCAAATCACATAATGAATTATCACCTATGGTGTTCTTCAAATTCATTAAATGATTATTCCATTAGGTTACAACTTTTTCAGTGGACTTTAATAGGTCGAGCAACGAAATGGGACATTGAGTTACCACACGATCGAGGTGGATATTGGTGGCCACCAACCTATTCCACTTAGACCTCCAGTCGGTTTCATTTGTTTCCTTGTTTATTTCATCATTTACTATTTTTAGTAGTTTTTGGGTCCTGAACCTTCGGAGTAGTTTTGACCCCCTAAACGACGTTTTTTCAGGTCCATTGTAGGCTCATATCCATTGGCAGGGGTCTGCGGAAAATCCTGTAGTACATAGAGAGACCTTTCCAACAAGGTGTCATACGCGCCAAATAGAGATAATATGACCAAGTAACGACCCTGGGAAGTTGGTTTCCCAACTAACCCCAACAGGGCCCACAAACTCTTGGCGTTACATCTCCTGGAGTTAGGTTATTTGTTTTTTAGGGTTTTCCTATGTTTTTGAATAATAAATAGGCCCTTGAGTCTCATTTTAATGCAATTCAGAGGCATGTAGCTGCCTCTTCCTGCATCCCGCCTCCTCTTGCCGCTTGCTGGGAATTTGAGTGGTCGCACAGGCAGAGATAAGTTTTCTTTACAACATTGTAACTAGAGATGCCCTTGGATGCTTTACAGGATCTACAAAAGTTGGAATCCTTAAGCAAAAAATAGTTGAGCTGAATTATAATCAGTGAGGAGTAGCATTGAGGCATGAGAGATTGACGGAGCCAATGGAGGAATAAGGGACCCCACAACAGGGCGAGGGACGTGGTAACTTTGTTTTCCTTAACCAATGAACCCAAGAATGGATGGCAGCAACCCAACTAGAGAGGATTTCATCTCATTATAGTGGTCTAGTAAATTTGAAATGGTGGAAAATGGAGGCGTGAATGATTTGGCGAAGCGACCCAAGTTTGAATCGCATAAAAGTGCATCTGCCACATGCTCTTAGTCTTTGTTTGTACTATAGGTATTTTCTTGTTTTGGTTAGAATCGTCTTTCAGTGTACCTTCCCGTATTCAAATTGATTTTAAGTGTACCTTTATGTATTCAATTTGAGTCTAAATTGCTATTTCAACGCTCTTTGGTGTTCCATTGTAATATGATAGATTGTGAGGTAATGAACTTTATTTCTCCCAATTTTGATTAAATGAATGTAGTTCGAACAAAATGTTTTCCTTTCAAAAGAAAGGTGTGGAAAGATCCACATGATATGTATATATAACAAGACGTTAAGGTGATGCTCTGCATATGTTTCTTTTATCATCTCATGCATGCATGAAAAGACTTTGGGACTCTGCGCTTCATTTACTCTTCATCCTCATGACTAATTTCTATGAATATCTAGTTCCTAATTTCCATGATGTGACTTAGAAAGGTCTTGGCTATCATATTGTATTGTTACTTAAGATTTCAATCGATTGTTATGTGACTTTTCAATTTTTTATTTAACATCCATCAAAAACAAGTATTAGAAGAAACATTGACATTCCAAGATTTTAGGTGGAGTCTCTATCTTTGGTGATGGGCAATCAATATCCATGGTTTATGCTCAATTTAAGCATTCAATATGAAATCAATTTTGGCTTCTAGTTACTTTTTACAAAAACAAAAATATCTAACAATGATGTTTAAATTTTTGTATAGATAATAAAAGTCAAATAGTTTGGAAAAAAATAAGAAACATAGCCAAAAAATCTTCTAAAACTCAAGCAATTGAAGCATTCAATCTCAAATTAATTTTTGCTTCTAGTTACTTTTTACAAAAATAAAAATATCTAAAAATGATGTTTAATTGTTGTATAGATAATAAAAATCAAATAGTTTGGAAAAAAATAAGAAACATAGCCAAAAAAAATCTTCTAAAACGCAAGAAATTGTATAAGCATTGTGCTTCCGCTAAGCTACCAAGGCTCGAATGGCATAAAAATGCACTGGATATCTATTCTTGGTCTTTGTTTGTATTACCGATCTTTTTATGTTTTGGTCTAAACATGCTTTCAATGTAACTTTCGAATTTTATATTCAACGTTTAATCCAAACCCCATTTGACAAATAGTGAGTTCGAGAAATTCAAAGCTCTAGGTTCATTTATGTGGAGCTTTCTTTCGTTGATTATTGAAAAATAGAAAATTCAAAGACAGTCCAAAGTGGCATGTATATTTATTTGATATTCGTTTAATTAAACTATGTTTCAGAAAAAAAATAGAATCAACGCTTTCCAACACATCTAAATTTGTGTTCGAGGGTTGTAGTAGTGTGGACAACTTGACACATAGACTAGTGTTGTCCTTTCAAGATGTTGAAATGACAAACTATTTACTGTACCTCGAACTTGGCATTGCATGCAAGATTGTCTTGGTCTCCACTCCATGTGAGTTTTCAATATTATATAGTGTCTACAGCAAGTTGAGCTGAAATACGAAGCTACAACAGAATATTGTTCTCATGCCCAATCAAATAGTTTGGTACAAATTTTGGCTCTCTGATATCATTCACATGACGAAAGTGTTGCTCATGTGACAAGTCTGTTGCTTCTATATATATAAAATTTTGGCATACAATCAAGAAATATAGCAAGAAAAGTATTGTGATGTAAATTACATATAATGATGGAAAATAAGAGCCCAGGAAAATTAGCCAATCAAAATTAAATAAAAAATAAAAAGAAAAAAATTATAATGTTTACATTAGAAAACCTATTTTAATTTTTAGTCACTTGAGATTTAATGTCACAATCAAACTTATTCTGAATGCATTATTACCCTCGAATAAAAAGGTGAAATGTAGAAAAATAATGGCCATCTTAACCATACTTATAAAATAAAACGACATACACAATGAGTAGAAATTTAGTAATTTATTAGCGTTGTCAATGTACCATCATAAAATATCAAAAAAGAGTCCTTCATTAATGGAATAGATCATAAATCATGTTCGTAAAAGCAAATATACCAAAGCAAAAGACATTTAATTTATTCCCACAAAAGTGGAGATGCAAGGGGCAGGAAAGAAAATATATGCCTTAAAATGTATATATTAATCTCTTGGGTTTAATATTATTTCTTTGGGTTTATAATTTTGGTTAAGTATGGTCCAACGCCATATTGTGAAAAAAGATTTTCTCAATATGAAAATCAACGATAGTCCAACTTTGCATTGTGACAAATATTGTCCCAATATAAAAATGAACCATGGTCAACCATGTTTATTTAGTGTTTAAAATATTTATCTTAGAATTTGTATATCTTGAGTTTATAATATTAATCCATTGGGGTTTAATATTGTTCCTTTTTAAGTTTATAATGCATAATGGTTTTAGAATTTATGTTTTTAAGTTTATGATTCTTATAAAAAAATAATAATATTAATAAATAAAACTAGTAATGGTAATGAGATAAAACTAATAACATAATGAATAACAATACATAATAAATAACTAATGATAATAAAAAATTTACTTTAAGATGTAATAAAAAATTAATTAATATTTTAATTAAATTAATTAACTATTTTATTTCATTAATTAACTATATTAAAAATGAATGAATTAATTATTAATAATTATTATTAACTTATTATTATTATTTATATTATTAAATTTAATTAACAATAAAGATAATAATGTTCACAGGTTATTGGATAGAGAGTGGTGGGGTGCTTTGTTAATGTACTTTTTGATGTGAAGTCACCAATTCAATTGCATGCCCCTATAGGGGTGATATATTGAACATAATAGAGATGTAGTCCTACCAAACTTACAAAAAAACAATAATATTTATTAAAAATACAAATAATAGTAATTAATAATAGTAATTAATGAGGAATAATGCTAATTAATTTAAAACTATTATAATAATAATTAACTAACAATAATTAATATAAATTAATAATAATTATTAATTATAATAATTGAAATAATATTATAGAATATTTTGTGTTTTCCAATAACATTTGCCAATGTTGTTGTGTAAATAGTACTCTCACACTAGTTTTGCTTGGGATTGGACTACAAAGCCAACAATATTCGCTAAGATAATTGTGCAATAATACTTTCAAGCATAATTGAATCACAAAACTAATAAAAACCAAACCACCCCACTTAACTATTAAATATAATATAATACAACTTTTTATCATCTTCATCTGAATTGTAGAGGAAGAGCTTAGCCCTTAATGTTTTAAGTTCAACTTTTATCCACCACATATCTCAGATGGCGGATAAAATAGTCATATTTTATCCGCGACATATCTCAGATGGCGGATAAAATAGTCATGTTAATATGATAGAGTCATACTAAAGGAGGTTTTTGGATTTACTAAAGAATAAAAAAATAAAAATCTAAAATGGAAAATGATTTATTCGAATCGAAGTAACCCGTTTCACAAGTTCATTTTATAATCTTCTATACGCAATGAGTCCGTCTGTAGTCAAAGTAAGATGGAGATGTCACACTATTTCATGTATTTAAGAATTTCACAGTATTTCATGTAATAATAACTAGCATCTTAACCTTAATCAAATGTGTTATAATTATAAAATTAGTTGAAGCCCTCATTAATTTTATTAGTCCCTGCCCTTCGGGCCTGGCAGGGACTATAGCAATCGATTTTTGTCGGTGCCAATTAGTTTGACATGATAATCGATATGCTAATTGGAGCATAAAGCAAAGTTTTTGGAAAACATACATCAGCCAATCCAATATTTTATTCTTTTAACCAATCAACGCAATCTCAGCAATCTCAGTCTTATTTGGCCTCAAATCGAAGTATAAAGGCTAAAAGGTTAGGACAAAGTTCTGAGAAGTACAAGCCGTTAGACAAACTTGACACCTTAACGAAGTAATGCTATCTTTACATTAGCATTAATTTGTTAACATTTAATGTTAATGTATATCACTGAACTAGAACTAGACTAGTTTATACTAAAGCCACCACTGAACTAGAACTAGACTAGTTTATACTAAAGCCACCACTTCCAGCAACACGCCACCTGCAACTTCTTCTTGCCAATGGTTGCCTCTTCTATCTCCTCTTCTGGAGAACAAGACCGGTGATGCATGAAATGGAAGCTCGACAATTCAATAACAACCGTCGCTTCCCAGATGCTGGAAGTTGATGGATGCCCTCTTCCGCCATGCCTAGACCTGCTTAACCTCAATGGCAAAGCGACCCCATCTTCAAAAGGGTATGAGGCAAGAACGATTATCTCCAAGACACAGGTCACAACATTTTGAATTCTAATTTTCTGCAGAATGATCAATTTCCATTTATAAGTTTACATAATTGTTGAAAGCATCAAAATTTCAAAACTGTAAATCAAAATTTCAAAACCGTTAACACAACATCTTAAATTTGTTTGGGGTTACTGGTACTTACTGAATTTTACAGCTCCATTAGCATTCAATGCGGCTCCATCAGCTTATGCTTATGCATATTCTCCACTGAGTCTGGCCCCTTGATCAATTTGACACTGTTCTCAATGAAACTGGCCTCATCATTTGAGGCTGCATACCCTGGACCTGACCTGCTTCTTAAGGTGAAATTACTAACCAATATTTTCGACCTTCTACATGTAATATATCTCATCTCATTTTTCGAGGATATTAATTCACAACATTTTGAATTCTAATTTTCTGCAGAATGATCAATTTCCATTTATAAGTTTACATAATTGTTGAAAGCATCAAAATTTCAAAACTATAAATCAAAATTTCAAAACCGTAAAGACAACATCTTAATTTTTTTTTGGGGTTACTGGTACTTACTGAATTTTACAGCTCCATTAGCATTGAGTGCGGCTCCATCAGCTACTTCCGCATCCTCAAAAGAGACGTCATCATTGCAATTCCTCGCATATTTGGGGTGATATCATTCTGTACAGTCTCCATGAAATTTACCGAAGGCCTATTCTTCAACTGAAAGAAGTATCCATAAAAGTGTCAGTCGACAAATGCCCCTTTTCTTTTCTCAATTAGATCCATCATATAAGATCAACCTCTTATACATATATAGTCTTCACTAGTATCTCTCTAAACATAACTCAACTTAGTTTGATAGAATTAGAAATACACTAATTATAAACATAGCTTCTACTGTTTTTTACTAAAAGCAGATTAAGACAGTAACATAGCTTCTACCGTTTTTAACTAAAAGCAGATTAAGACAGTGCTTTAGTAAGCGAACTGCAATCTGGTATAATTACGCAAATCAGATTCCATCAACGCTCTAGGAAACAAACTAAAATCTGTTATACGAAAACCAATTGTGAACTAATTCATAATTATTTCAAATTTTTTTATATTCAAGCCTACAAGCAATCGAGCTGGTCTTCAAGAATCTCCAAAGCATCTCGAATAGAAGAAAGGCTCCTCGCTTCCTTGACTCCATCGACGCCCATTTGAGTTCCAGAGAATTTACCCCCATTCGCGAATCTTCCCTGTTCTTCGTCCACAACAGCGTCTGCTTTTTTCCCATTGATTTCAGTGTCATAATTGAGCACCCTCTCTATGGCATCGTCAATTTTCGCATGCAGTTTGGATGCCTGGCTCAATACCATTAATATCTCATCCGTATTCATTGATATTATGATAAGAGAAGGGATACCCAAATGAGATTCGAAAGGGATGTGGCCTTCAGTTACTTTATTAATTCAAAGCTTATAAATGGGAAGAAATTGCCGAAGTACAATGTCGGGATCTCAAGCTTCCCGACATCATTCAGCAAATCAGAGACAGCATACCCAGTCTCGATATCGAATTTTCTCACTAGGCAATGCAGAAATTAGAATATATCAGTGTATATTTATTTTAAATATTGATGATTAAAGCAGAGTAGAGCAAAAAGATCTAAGTATGCGGCAAGCAGCAGTTTTACCTGTTTCCGTAGCTTTTGCACTCCTTTAAATTACTGTCTAGTTCATGGATGCAGCAATTAATTAATTTTACCTCCATGGATGCAAGTCGGATTACGAACTTTGCAGAGCACTGCTGATGTCTTGAAAGAAAGAGGATTTTGTGCTGAAAATCATCTACTTTCGCATCCTCAAAAGCGACGTCAATGGTTGCTTCAACGAACTCCACTCTGTCATCGTTGCACTCAATATGGGGCCGACCCGATTCTCCACCCTTCATATCCAATCGACCTGCAAATGGATAGAAATCCACCAGAACTAACCACGATTGCAGGAAAATCCGGTACTGGTTATGCTCAGGAGGATCAAAAGAACGCTCTGAAGTGGGGGAACTCGCCTGCCGGGATCCGGACAATTGTCTTCCATTGTAAATGATCTCAACCTTCACATGCTGGCTTTGCACATGAAACCACCTGGAAGAGCTTAACCTTTCGCCCCCCAGAAGGAACAGTAAGAAACCTCGATCTCGTACTTAGCTCAGCCGCAGCAGTAACAAAAAGAAGAATCCATACCAGTAAGCTTTACCCCTGCTATGCTTGGCAGCAGCGATGGCGGGTGCAACTGTGGAAACCCTGGACAGCTTTACTTTCATTTGGTCATCTGCCATGGCCGCAGGATAGAAACGGCTCCATGTGGTGGTGAATATGCGAAGTGCAGTGTGGTGGTGAAACCTTACTTGTCGCCATGATCATTAGTTTACCATTCCACATTTTGCGAGCCCCATTTTACTTGTCGCCATGATCACCATGCATAATGCCATTTGTGTGACCCACCTGCATGTATGACACATGTCCCATCCTCTTATTCGCCATTACCTGATACGTCCATTCACTTGTATTCTTTGTTTCAATACCATCACTATCTTATCTTATGTTATGCTTATCTTATTCGGAGTTGTCTTAACATAAATTTCTTACAATTTATCTTGTTGATAAACGGTATCATAATTGTCCAATCTCGTGTCATTTGTTTTGTAAGTTAGTCAAAATTCCAATTTTGAACGAAGCCACCAATGTCCCGTTCTTCCGGAATGGCATATATTTCAACGATTCCGTGTTAGTGTTACAGTACTTCTTTGATTTGTTTTTTAATAATGAAGGGAATTGAAACAAAAATTCAATGTTAAAAGAAAAGCAATGCTGAGTCTACGTTTTTATTCCCTGAAATATGTGTTTTCAACAACCGTGTTTCATACGCATTTAGAAGCAACAACTTTTTCTGCAAAATCTCAAAATCAAACGCCATGCGGAAGCAGGTCACACCATCTTTATATTTGGCACGCCTTGCATTGCAGAATTCTATGGCGGATTTCCTAACTGGACTCCAAGTCAGTCAAGGCTTGGCGTTCTTATTTTCACAAATTTCAATGATGCTGACTGAAATACATTCATTGCATCTTCCTCCATGTCGTGGAAGCAACGCTATAAATATCGATTTCCTGCAACTGGCATTGTACTGCTTAGTCGGGCAAGGCCAAGATGTACAGCAACGATTCTTATCTCCTCACAATGACACGAGAGCCCAAGTGGGCGTCGAGGCTCTGGTTTGGGACAACACCGTTGTGGCTTACCCGCAGAATTATGCAAATCAACGCATACGGAATTCGTAGCAGTCTGCAAGCACTAAAGACATAGAATAGGAGAGCAAGTTGTGTTTTGTTGAGTGCTGCAGGGCTACTTGCATCTTGCAGCTTTCCCAAGCTGAGTTGGAACTGGTTCTTCGTATATAACTAATTTAACCCAGGTAGCAGAGGCAGGGACTTGCTACGTCGTAGCCCCTCTTGTTTGGATTCTGGATTAAATCATGTTCGTAAAAGCAAATAAAAGCAAATATACCAAAGCAAAAGACGTCTAATTTATTCCCTTGGGCTAATAAAAGTAAAGAGACAAGGGGCCCTGAAAAGAAAATATACACGAAAAAGAAACGGTCCATCTCTCCATTGACCAAAAGCTTCATCGTTCCTTGAATTATTCATTTCATTAGCTGCTTGGGATGGCTATGCAATCTTGCTTTCGCGCAGCTCGAGTCCAGTGAGACCGTATCGGGGTCCACTAATTTTCCCTATCTGGGATTCGCTATTTTGGGGAATTTTGTGGTTTTTGTTACGAGCTTGTTAAGGGGAAGACTCGACCTGGAGCTGGGCGCCAGGGATGTTCTGGCAACCCTGAGAGGCCCCGAACTGTACCCGATAAATGCCGGGTTCGGACTGACTACCTGCGAGCAAACTCCAGAACCAGAAAATCGATTTGCAAAGGCTTCTGTGGTAATGCTGTCATACAACCCGCCCAATTCATCGATGAAGCAATTTATGAAGTATATCTGCAATGCCTATAAGGTGCACTCTATTCTGCTTCAATGTTTTCCTTTAAAATCTCAATCTGCTAAACCCACTGAATCTACTGAATCTGCTGAACTCCTCCCTGGGATCTGTAATTGCAAGCTTCAAGATGGTGGCTATGAATGCAAATGCATTGTATTCTGGAATGTGCAAGACATCGTAAAGGTGCTTGATCAACGGATGCCCGGAAGTCTTAAACGACTACCTGATTCCCTATGTTTACTGCCATCTCCAGAGTGCCTACAAAATGGTTGCCATGGGTGGAAGGAAGAAAAGAAGGAAGGAAAGCAGGCAGTGGATGAAATATTTGAATATGTTTCCCAGGGAGCCATGAAAAGGGAGCATCCTTGCATCTGCATTCCACTTTCTCCATCAGGCTATGATTACTGGACAAAGCTGCTGAACAGATCTTTCGGAGCTACGGGACAATCTGACAGTGCTTACAGAACTGCGTCTTTAATAGTGCCAAGGTTAACAGAGATCGCACTCAACCTTGTACTCACTGTTTGGTTCAGGGTCGACGGCTTCTCCAGCTCTCTTGTGGCAAGAAGAGCAATTAAAGATTATGTGGTAGATAGTAAGGGAAGTGGGTTTGCCGCCGGTGCTTTTCTAACAGATGGTAATGCCCAAAACAACTACCAGTGCCGGGTGTTGAACTTTAGAGGTACTCGTTTGGGCGTTAGAACCTTGTCCTATATAGTAGGATTTTTCAACCTCCTTTGCTCCATATTTTGGGTGCTCTTTGTTTCTCTGCAACCTACAAACATTGGAAAATGGTACGATAAGCACTCTGAATCGCCTTCCAAATACAGTGTTATTGTTGCCATATTGGTAGGCATTGGCATTGCTTTGGGCATGGACTGCTTACATTTGTATTTGAGTAGTGCATCCAAGGAGCCAACATCTACTGCTTCCCAAGAAGCAACAACATCTACTGCTTCCCAAGAAGCAACAACAGGTAAGGGTTTGTTTGCTCCAATAATTAATGTTTGGCGTCGTGTTAAGGTTTGGTTTCATCGGATGCTCCAGTTTTGCCTTCCTCTCCTGGTTTGCCTTCATCCCATACTCCAGTTTTGGGGTCGTCTTAACGTTCGATATTTTCCTGGCGGTGAGGAAGACTTTGCTGCGTCCAAAAGTTCTGGTTTGCGCGGTGATAGCTTTGGAATTGATGTGTATTTTATGTGGTAGCTTGTTGTTAGGAATTTTGGGCCCAAAATGTTTTGGTAGATGGGTATATGGTGCTTTACAAGTACTAGTTTGGGTAAAGTGGGCCACTGGAAGTTATCTTTTAGGCGAGTATCCACCAGAATATGATTCTCAATCTAAGGATGAGAATGGAATTCTGGTGTATTCCTCTGCACTCACTTATGATAATGGTATTCTTGTATATTCATCTGCTTTCTGGCTCAATGCTCTTTTGGCAGGAGTCCGGTTTCAGTGGCACAACGCCACAGATTTGAAGTCACTGAATTGAATTGAATTGAGTAAGTCCAAGTCCTCACAGAATTGGTTCACATAATCCATGAAATGATTACTTGCTAATGGTTTCTATTTATGGTGATTAATTATTATTCGTTTTTCTTAATGGTAATGTGTTTTTGGGTTAATTATATTTTAGTTTTAAATGGTATTGTTTTTAATTGAGTGACGTAAGTTTAATTACATAATTGAGAGAATGTATATAAAAGTCTTAATAATAAATTAATCTAATTTATTGAGTTTTATAGGCATATATCTATATTAATTAGAGTTATATATTTATATTAATTATAAAAATAAAAAATTTCCATTTTGATTATAAAATATTAGTGGAAAAATAAATATAAAAATCAATATTTTAACTCATAAAATATAAGATTTAATTATATAATTTAAATTATTTTATCTATTACAAAATTATATAAAAATAAAAATAAAATATATTAAAGAATGAAAATTAATTATAAAAAGATTATTAATTATTTAATAATATAAAAATTTCAATCTTATGCTTTGATAACTACCATTCTCATTATTGAATTTTAAATTTTTTTTATAATGATTGATAATTATTTATTTAATTAATCATTGGTTATTTCCATAAAAGTTTTTTAAAATGTTATAATGATTGATAATTGTTTATTCATTATATTCATAAATATATGTTCAAAACATTTTAACCAATTGGAAAATGTGCTATAGTAATTCACAATCACTTACTCAATTAGTTATTTGTGGTTCTAAAGTGTATGAAAATAAATATTTACATGACTTTTCTTTGTCTGGTATTTATTTTAAAAGCATTTGTGATTTTTTTTATTTAGCTAGCATGTTTATAGCACAATTCTTTTTACTATTTTAAATTTTTGATTAATTTTTTATGGGATATTAGGAATTTTTTATCAATTTCTTATTGGACATTTGGAATTAAATTTTACATGATATACCTAAGCGAACAAACTTGTAAGTTTATAAAGTTAGTGTGAGAAGATTTACAAAATAATATGGTGAATTTAGAAAATGATATATTTACTGTATGGTAAAATTATAAAAAAAATTGTTATAAGTAAGAATAATATTTATTCTTAAAATTTGAAAAAAAAAAAATATTTATAATAATAATAATTATCTATTTAATTAATTACTAATAATTTAATAGGGTTAGACAATAAATATGTCTTGGACTTGTTTGTATTTATGAACATATGTTAAAACAATTTAATGAATATGATTTTTTGTCTAGTACTATCACATACAATTCTCTTTTTTTTCAACATTTGGGATTAGACCTCATATATAAGTGAGAGATGTTTGAAGCTAGATTGCTTTAATACAGTAGAAATTTGTTGTGTGTAAGATTGTTGATCAGAGAATACTACTCACAAAGTCATTCAAATAAGATTTGAAATAAGAGAAAATAAAAATAAAAAATTAACATGTATATTTGAAAAGTTAAAATAAAAAAACATATATTAAATTTATTCAAAATGTGATATATATTAAAAATAAAATCTTAACGTCTATATTGTTGTAGTTTAACTAGGGTTTATGAAGCATCTAGTGTTCTGAAGAGTGTCCTCGGGTCGTCTCTAGGCTTTTGTCCATTCTACTAAAGTTTCATCCAAGCCCCAACACTTGCAATTCACAAGCCAAGTTTAGTGATGGGCCTGTGAGTGGCCCCTCGCAAGGGAGGGGAGGGCCCTCATCATTCAGAGATGTGGTTAATCGGAGTACCACCAACACCTCACAACTAGGACATCAGGGTAAACTAGAATGGAATTCTAGTTTATTCCTTTGCATTCACTTATAATAATGGTATTTTTGTGTATTCATCTGCTTTCTGCCTCAATGCTCTTTTGGCAGGAGTCCAGTTTTAGTGGCACTATGCCACAGATTTGAACTCACAAAGTTGAGTCAAATCCAAGTGTCCAATGAATATAAGTGTATTGTACTTGGGTTATATAATTAATGAAATGATAAGTTGGTAACGGATTCTATTTATGATGAGTAATTAATAATTATTAATTGTTTTGTTAGGATAATTATTAATGATTTTTTTTTCTGTTTTTTTCTTTGGTTAATATCTATACTCTTCATCAAATACATATACAAATTTTAATTATAAACGAATAAAATTTATTGAAAATTGATTGAGTTTTATATTAAAATTCAATTATATAAATTAGTAATTATTAATTATTATATTTGGCTAGAAAATTAAAAGGATACAAGTAGAATTGACCAACATTATTTCTTTATTTAAAGAGATGCTTCTAAACACAACTAATTAAATTAACTCTCACAAATTATTTACTTACATTTGTATATTTATATTATAGTATATCTAAAGTATTAATTATTAATCTTAAAAAAAATTATGCTTTTATATTTATATGAACTATTTAAAAAAATTAAGATTAATTTTTTAAAAAATAATAAATTGAACAAACAATAAGATATATTTACATTAAAAAAAAAATCCATATAAAATAATCATTCCATAATGAAATTAAAGAAAATGTTATAATAATTAATAGTTATCCAATTAATCATTTTTTATTTCACATGTATAATGATAAATATTTGTAAGATTTGTTTTATATTCTTGAGTAGATGTTCAAGCTAATTTGAAAAAGTGTTATATTAATTGACAATTACTTATTTAATTGGCCATTTGTGGTTATATGGTGTATGAAGATAATATGACTTGTTTTGTATCCATAAATATATGTTTAAGAGTCAACATGATTATAACTCAATTTATTTAGAGTTTATTTTTTTGAAGTTTTGATAATTATTCATCTAACATTTGGAATTAAATTTTATGTGTGGAGATAAATAAGTGAGAAAACTTGTAAGTTTATAAAGTTACTATGAAAAATCCACAAAATAATACAGTGAATTTAGAAAATAATGTATTCTCAAAACATATCATAAATAACAAAATATTACAAGAAAGAACAATATTTATTATTAAAATTTGAAAAAAAATAGTATAATAATTAATAATTACTAATAATTTAAGAGTATTGGAGAATAAATATCACTTAGCCTTGTTTGTATTTATAAATATATGTTAAAACACTTTAATGAATATGATTTATCTTTATACTTAGAGTATAATTCTTTTCTAATTTATTCTCTTGGAGTTTCAATTAATGGCACTTTCAACATTTAGGATTAGATAACATATGAGTGAATTTGTGAACATATTGTGAAATTGATTGAAATGAAATTACCTTAATAAAGTATAAATTTATTATGTGTAAGATTGTTGATGAAAGAAAACCACTCACAAAGTAGTTCAAGTAAGATTTGAAAAAAATAAATTAATTAAAATTCACATTTGA
>APFE030188971.1:0-12091 GCA_000404065.3 Pinus taeda
TACGGCCGAGGTAACCACAAACCAATCTTTGGATTGCAGGTTCTAGCCCACCTGCAATCAGAGAGGGCTCTCTCTTTATGATTTAACTATGTTGATGGTGATTTTAGGCTAGTTTTTGGGTACAGGGGTTTTGTTCGTTTTGTTTGGATGGAAGGTGTATGCCAGGTAGAAATTCCAAGCTGAGAGGCAAAGTAAGGTGTGATACGTATCAAACCATTGGGCATGGAGTCATGGATTAAGGCTTGCTGGTGCATTTTCTTCGTCACAAGAGGCTTGTGGAGCAAGGTAGCCACACATGAGACAATGATCAATTTGCTGAAGGATGGAATGATGGTCAGAGACAAAAGGCAATTAAGAATCTTTCATCAGGACTGACAGAGAGGAGAGGTGAAAGAAAGATTATCTAGGAGCAGTTAAGAATTCCTAAATTATCATTCATAAGTGAAAGAAACAGCGTAAACAAGATCATTTAAGTATGCATGTTCATAACTATTCCTGATGAAAACATGAAAAATCGCAGAAATTGAGCCTAAGGTGCACTTAAGCAAATCCTAAGCTATTCTTTTTTTCTACAATTTAGAGGGCGGATTTCTGATAACACAAACATGAAAAAAAACTAACAGAGTTAAGAAGCACTTATTGAAACATGTCGAAGCATAGGAATTCCAAAATCACTCCTCAGCCAATTAAACACAGCAGATAGTTTCAGAATCCACGCTTTCAGCAGTCTTTGATTATAGAAAGTATCACAGTTACAGTGCGAGTCTCTGCTTGAGAAAAAGATCGAGATAACAAAGATCAAACTATTGTTCAACAACCAACCAACCAACCAACCCCTACTCCATTTTTTAGGGTGGTATATATAAGCAAAATATCTGAAGTCATTTATTACATTTGACCTAAACAGGTCTGCTGGAAAAAGCTTTTTCTAAAACCTAATTTCTACTGGAATTAAATGCAAGTAAGTCCTTTCGGCTGTGCTAGAGGCAACCGAATCAAGTTGAGTTGATGAGGTGTCCTGTGTGACTTGGTGCAATGGTCCTGTCATAACTGTGCTTTGAGTTCTAGTTCACTGATATTCCGTGAGTTTAATGTGCAGTCATTTGTGCTGGTGAGCCTTCAATGCGTCTTCAATTGCTTCTTGACTTTCAGAGCTTTCCTTTTAATGTTGGATTTGCCTCGAGCCCTGAGAAAATCTCCTCTGATAAACTTTGGCGCTACATTGATGGTCTTTGCCGCTTCCTGATACTCTTTGACGTGCTTTCTGTCTGCAAATTTGATATGATATTCTTTAATCTCTGTCTCTTGCCTCTTTCTGTCTTCAAATTGGTTTAATTTGGCAAAATCGGGCATTTTCAGGCTTTTTGGGTGCTAAACGGGCCAAGGAATCAAAAGATTCCCTAAATATTCTCCAATATGGCCTATTTCCCGGCGCATCGAAAACTGCCTCCATTTCTCATTCCGGAGCTCCGAAGCTCGACTTTTGCGCTTGCACGAATTTTCGGTTTTTTGGCTGCTGACGTCAGCAGTACGGCGGATGATGTCAGCATGCTGACGTCAGCAGTGGGGTCCTTTGGTACGGATATGACATCATCATGCTGAGGTCATCAAGGTGACATGGCAGTATGGCGGGGTGACGTGGCAGGGTGACGTGGGCCTGGCGAAGGCTGTGTGAGGTGATTTGGAGGCGACGTGGCAGGGTGAGGTGGCGCTTCTATTACGTGAGGGTAGGGCAGTTTTGCTTGTGCATCGGAACGCCTTTGGTACGGAGGTGGTTTCTGTCAGGAGCGGCCCGATGCAATGGGAGGCCGCCACCTGTCCCGGTGTACGACGGTAAAACCGTCGGACGTCGGGTGGTAACCTACCACCATAATGGGGCGCCCGATGTGAACAAGGGCCGTCAGATCTAGGGGAGGTGATCCGACGGTGGACGGAAAATGGAGATGCGCGGGGTTTAGTAAAATCACGCGCGCGTTAAAGGTTTAATTTTTCGCGGCGCTGTGGGTTTTGGACTTTAGAGAATGGGTTAACTGTGTTTTGCGCGGTGGAAATTTATCAAACAAACATTAATAATTTCCAAAGAAGAATGCACGGGGGGGTTTTAGAATTTGGAAAGGGTTTTCTTAGTGTTTGGAAGGGGTCCAAACACCTAGGAATGGAAATTTATGCAGAGGGAGGGTTCTCACTAAAGTCCAGGTGACTTAGTAATTCCCAGAGAAGTATTTATGGTTATATTTCAACCAGGGGGAGGGGATATTTACATAAGGAGATTATCTACATATTTTTAGTATGGGGATGGGGAAAATATAGGGAGTTAAATAATAGTGTCAGTGGTTAACATGGAGATGACAAGAAAGCGCTAAGTTTCAGAGATCTTAGGCTTCAAAGGGGAGGTAAACCTTATAGAAAAGTATGGATCCCTTTTGGGGAAGCGATCTTCACCAGGATAATGACATGGAAATGATGAAACAAGAGATATCAGCAGATCTTGACCTCTTTTGGGGGAAATTATTTAAGATTTGGGGAAATGGAGAAAGGGAAGTTAGTTATGCCTGGTTTGAGTCCTTCATATGAAAAAAGCTTGATGACTGGACCTGAGTAGAATGATACTTTAAAAAATGGCAAGAAAAGACATAAAGATTCGCAACTCAAAACTACTTCCAGCCTACTACCTAACATTTTTTCTTCTTTTGGTTGGGTCACTTAGACTGCAAGACCCAGCATTCAAATTTTTCCTTTTAGCCTTCCTATCTAACAAACTACCCTTATTCTTAAGGGCAGATTAAGCAGTTGGGCTCCTTTGATTCTCACATATCTAAAGAATCGTCAAAATTAACTGTTTGGACAAATTTTCATTCTCTATATTCTAAAACAGGAAATTGAAACCTAGGGAGACCAAGATTAAGTTGTTTGGACCTCCCTTTAGCTGAAAATTCTACAAAACTAGAATGACTTTTCAAAATTGGAAAGCAGTTAGATGAACTCTGAGTAGCCTTCTTTGCTTGTTGACTGTTTAGCAAATATGGAGCATTGCAGCATGCAAAGTATGACATATTTGGCTTGTAAAATGTCAATAATGAAATATGAGTAACCTGCTGCAGCAGGAGGCTAACAATAGGCATTTGTGTGTTTGTAGTGAAAAGACTCTCACCCTCCCGTAGTTAGCGTCCATCAAATTGAAAAATAATTTTTCATATAGCTGCACTAGAGTGTTACTAACATGAGTCTATCACACCATCTAAGTTTCATGCTACATCCCAACTAGGTAAATAACAACCATTGAAATCAACACGTTAATAAATTTCACTAGAATCGTCTTTTATTTACACTGGTAGTACACCAACATTAGCTTAGGCTAGCGTTTTGGAGATATGTGTGTGAGTAAATTGCTCCAAAACCATACAACTAAATTAGAAACCCATGATAAGGAGTTAAATCCACTTATATTAGTGTGTTTTGGGAATCCCTTCTAACACAAGGGTTAGTCATAAGGTCACACTTGGACTAGGTGAGGTGACATACCCCATTTCACTTAGTTTTGGGTGGCGTAAATTGCAGAATTTGCATGTATTATCAATGATATTATTAGTATTTTGCTATAGCACTTACAGGTCACTTGGAAGGAATCTCTCAAGGGGGATTTAGAATTTTCTATCTTGCCCTTGCGTGTGAATTTGGACGACGACTCCGCCCCAGGACGTGTTATTGTTAGTGGTGACCTTAGTGGCCATTATTTTAGGGCTCATACACAAGTGCAAGGTTAGGCTCATCTTCTTTATACCTGGGACAAATATTATTTATACTCTCTCAATCCTCTCGGGGGGTTCCCCACGACTAATAAGGGAACTTGGACTGAGTTCGCACCTAAAAGCGTTAGGAAGAAGGTTGCTAGTATATCTGTTCCACCACCAACTTCTTTGCCTTTAGTTTTCATGTGAGTACCCTTTTAGGAATTTTCCAGTGTGTGCTCTTTGGTTTGAGTCAGCAGTTTGGCCTTATGGGTGTCTGTACCAAATTTCAGTCTGTATACATTTATTCACCCTAGATGAACCTAGTCACTGTATGTCATGTCGAGTTCACGATTTGTTTCCTGAATGAGGTGGACTTGTTACTCCTGCCTAGATATTTCCTATTGGTGCTGAAGACTTATACTAAACCATAGTTGTGGATTCTATACCTGGTCCTCCGGATAGTGACTTAGTTTTCATTGAAACATTGGTAGACAACTCAACTTCTCCTGCTAACCCACCTTTTAACAATCCTTTAGGACCAGAGTTACTGTGACTAAACCATGGAGATTCTACACTTGCTTACGCATATGTTCCTTTTTGGGCATTACCTATGGAGGAGGTTAGTTCCTCTTTACCCTCTACACCTATAGTCTCAACTGCCATGTCATAATTTCCACCACTAAATGTGGTTGGACCTACACTTCCTTCCACACCTCTCACATCCTCTTGGGGCATTCCAATGGTATCTTTTATGGCCCCAAAATTTTTTCCTAGTGTTCCTATGCCTACTTCTTCATTCGCACCGACTATGACTGTTAATCCTAGTCAGCCTCTGGGAACATGGATTTTTACTCCTAACTTCACTCAACCTACTGTTCCTGTTCCTCAGATGGGTATGGTAACCTCAAGAAATGTGTGAGGAGGATCCTCTATTTTTCCTAACCAATTTGAGGGAAACCTTGCTTCTAATATCTCTCAATCAAGGCATAGTTAATATTTTGGAGGGACACCACCCTCTAGTACTTTTCCTCGAGTGGCTAGTTTACCTGGGGGCAACCCCACTATTAGCATGGTCACACCTATGAGTAATCCTCCTTAGGTAGGTGCTGCTACACAAGGTGGTCGATCTTTTCCTATTGTGTATATAACCCCATTAGTAACCATGCTTTTGGGGGTCCTTTTCTTTTTGGGGTAACTTACCCTAGGGGGAAATCTCCATACACTAGTCATGCTTGTCCATATCCTTTACATGATGGGATGAATGTTTACCATGGCCAACAACCTATTCCTCAGAATCAGTATATGGGGGGACCTCATGGTTAGTCAGGAGGCTCTCCTGCCTATGACCCATTTAGTCAGCTTCATAATCCCTTTTTATCCTCTCTCGATTTACCGTATTTAGCTAAGTTGACAAATAACCCCATTTATCATGATCCTTGGTGGCCACCCATTCCTATGAAATTACCTTATGATATTCCCAAATGTGAAGGGAAGCCTAGAGAGATTCCATCAAATCACATCACCACTTGTCATTTATGGTGTTCATCAAACTCATTGGTGGATGATTCGATTGAATTACATCTGTTCTAAAGTACCCTGGTTTGGAGATGCTGCCAAATGGTACATAGAATTGGAAAAACATCTTACAATGGTTTTTGATCTTTAACCTAGATATTTTTAACCATGGAAAATTTTAGGGGCAAATTTTCACCCTTGGCGAAATTAAGGGGTTTTATATTTTTATTGGGCGAAAATTTTGTATCATATTGTTACAAATCGCCTCAAATTTATTTTATAAATTTTTTTAAGGGAGAGAGTAAAAAAAAGTAAATTTAGCCCTTGAAATTAGGAGTTACAACCTTCCATTCGCCCTAATTTTCAAGAATAAGTATTTATTATAGTTATTTCACTTATGTGTAAAAAATGTTTTTTTGTTTTGTTTTTGTTTTTTGTTTTGTTTTTGTTTTTGTTTTGTTTTTATTGTTTTTATAGTTTTGTTTTTATAGTTTTGTTTTTTGTTTTGTTTTTTTGTTTTTTTTTTGAGAAAATGACCTTATTTTTTGGAACAAATGGTCACAAAAGAATAATTCATTTTATTTAAAAATTCGAGTCTCTTATTTTCATGTTTATTTAAAGAGTGAATAATGTTCTTGCCATATTCCAAGTTTGCATTTGTTTAGTCATAATCATATAAAGAATAATGGAAAACATTTTTTTTTATATTTACTCCATAAGTCACCTTATATTTACATGTAAATAAATAAAAATATTTACGTGTAAATAAATAAAAATAAAAATATAGTGGAGTATGGTAAATAAATAAAACTTCTTTTTATACTTACTCCAAAGGTATGGTAAATAAATATAAATTTAAATAAACTAGAGGCATGGTAAATAAATTAAACCTCTTTTTATATTTAGTCCATAACCCTCTTTCTATTTAAAAGGCTCAAAAAAGAGGTTTTCTTTAAGTGAATCCTATGGGCCAAATACCATATTTATAAAAGAGGTATCGTAAAATTAATAAAAATATAAATAAACGAGAGGTATGGTAAATAATTATTATTATTATTTTTTTTTAAGACACACTATATTTAAGAACACTCAAAAAAATGTGTTATATGGGCCAAATTATTATTAATACATGCAAAAAAAACATTATTAACCCATTAAAAACCCTAATATTGGTTTTAATAAAAAAAAAAGATGGCACATGGTATTGACCCATGGTATTCACGTGGAATGTAAGCTATTTAAAGTGGGAATTAAACTAGCATAGATCCATCTTTACTCTCGATCTACTAAGCCCCGGGAGGGATCAATTATCGTGATATGCAAACTAGCATAGAGTGAAAAATATTTGATCCTCGGCCTTGGTAGATCAAGGATAAAAATGGATCTTGTAATTTAATGTCACTTAAACATTTTAATTTGGTTAAAATAAAAAATTAAAACAAAAATCAATTATTAATTTTATTAATTTTTATAAATTACTAATAGTAGTTTTTAAGCTCCAGGTTTACTAATAGTAGTTTTTAAGCTCCAGGTTTATGATAACCCATGGTATTGACCCATGCTAATATCATGGTATTTATGTGAGCATAGACTATTTAAAAGGGAAATTCTATCTTAATTCTGGGTCTACCAAATGCTGAGAGGGATAAATAGATTTCATCCCTCCAAGAGTGGTAGAAGTGGAGTTAAGATGGATATAGGTTGGTTTTTATGATAATGAAGATATTAAATAGACTTAGGAAATTATATTATAAAAAAACATCTTAAGATGAATGGTTAAAGTTACATTTAGTTGCTTCACAAAATTTAGTAAAAAATACCAATATCTCCATTAATATTGGTTTTTCTGATTTAACAAAAAAAATTCAAAACAGTGAAATCTTATCACTCTTTCCGCATCACCCTCCCAGAAGAGAGACAGTCAGTGCCCAGATTTCCCACCATTTTTCAAACGTTCTCAATATGATATCTTCATGAAAAAGTTAAGGTACTAATGTTGGATTAGTTGTTTGAAACATACGCTAGTTTTTACAACCTTTCATCTTCTTTGTTATTCTTAATTTGTCGTAATGATCTATAGGGTTGGGCTGCTTGAAAAATATGTTGGTTTGTACAACCTTTCATCTTCTTTGTTTTTCTTAATTTGTCGTAATGATCTATAGGGGTTGGGCCAGTGCACCATATGGGGTTAGGCTAGTGCACCATGTTGTCCTAAAAGGCAAAGATTGTGCACCAAAAAGGAAATTAATCCACATGTTACAACGTTGTTAAAAAATGCAAGATGTATGAAGGTAGGAATTATGCTAATAAGCAATTTAGATTGGGAGAGACGTAATTAAATTTTATTATTTAATTGAAGATTTCCAATTAAAATATAATAAATCTATATGTATATATTATATTGGATTGACAATGGTCACTTCTTTCCATTAGTCCCTTCAGGCCTTTGGGATCTTTACTACTTTCTTAATTATATAGTTGGGGCTTGCTACTTGTTGGCGGTTGGGGTAATTTTTGTATTTTTTTTTATTTTTATTTTTTATTTTTTTTTTTTTTTTTTTTAGTGGAGTCTATGTAATAAGAAAGAAATTTGATAGCTTGACAAAAGTGGTAGAGAAATGATTAATCTCTCCTACCTTGACAAAACTGGTGGTCAAGATCAACACCTACAAGAACTTTATTGTGTAATATTATCAAAACTAATAGAAGGATATGAACAGTGAGAACCTTGACAAACATGGCCATTGAAACTTGCAACATTGTTTGTAGGAAGAGAAAATTATGTTTCTTTTTTCCAAACATGTATGTTGGTATATTACAATTTAATGAATGTGTTTTCATATTATCATATATGGTTTCATACTTTAACAAAACATTCGCCAAGACTTCACTTTTTATTATTCATTGAAAGATTGGGTAAGATCTTACAAGATTTTTAATTCAGTGATAGATTCACCATGACTTTACAAGATAATATAATCCAGTGAGAGATTCACCAAAAAAATTATATATACATATTATATTATTGATAAAATCACCTCCCATTTTTCCTATGTATCATGGGGATTCAGCCATTTATTATACATATAAATTTAGGGTGGTTCTTAAAATTTTCCCTGTTTTTAACTCATTTTCAGTTGCCCATGAGGTATGGCATCGATTCTGATCTCTTGTCTAATTTTAAACAAGATGATGCCACCCTGATTTTTGATCACATCCATGAGTGGTGATGTTGCAAGAGGTTAGTCCAAACCAAACTCCTTGATGAGATTTTACACAAATGGTTCATTTGATCATTATGAACTTAGATATCCAAGGATGTATCCATATTCAAGGTTGTTACCGAGGAACAAGCCATCTTAGCTACCTAGCAGTTGGATTTGATGTATTCTTAGTCAGGCATGCTTTATTAAGTACTTCCTAATGCTCCATGCCCTTCTATTGACCCACCTAAATCGACCCTGGGACCACATGCTAATGGTGTGATTAGTTTCTTTTTTGATTTTGTTAGCCAATTTGCTGCCCAACCCAGGAAATTGATCGTAACGTCACAAGCCCTAGCAAGTGCACCTGGCTTTGCTAAAGCAACCTCTTATGAGCAACTTGTTGATGTTCGTACGGTGAAGTACACAACACCTAAGGACAACCAACAACCTAGTGAGAAGAAAAATAAAAATAATAAACAAAATAACCAAACTACTTAGGAGACTCAACCAAACTCGTCTAATCAAGGAGGGGGTACATCTGAATGACGTTGTAATATTAAATTCCATTTCAAGATTTTTCAAGGTGAATATTTGACTCATGAGTGCCCTAGAATGAATGAAGTTCATAGGTTTCTTGCATCGCCACCTGCTATTTTAACTCATCCATTCCCTACACAACTACATCAACAAATGGTTGCAGATGCTCCTCCACCTCTGCAAGGGAACAATGAGGGGCATTCTTCCCATCCAGCTCCCAACGTGCCCATCTTTATGTGCCAAGAACACGTTGATGTGACTGCAGAGGCCAAATCTTATGATCCTCTTGAGTCGAGTTCTTATTCTAAGGAGTCAACCACCCTAGTTGCTTCCACTGGACCTCTCACACTAAATAACTCTGTGGAGCCAGTTTATCGCCCACCTACGGGTGTCATTTGCAATACCACACACAATCCATATGAAAAAGTCACCCAACATTACAATATTTTGAGGACTTAGCCCAAGCTCCTTGTCCCATGCTTGTTTTGGAGGTTTTGCAAAGTTTCCCTCAACAACACAAAGCCTTATTATCTGCGATCGACAGGGTGGATCTTGTTGACTCAAACATCATCACATTTAATGTTGATAAGGTTGCTATTCGAATTTCCCACCAGATCGCCTTTCAGATTACTATGCATGTCTTTCATAGGGATATTCATCACACTTTGGTGGATAAAGGCTCTTCTACTTGTGTCATGTTAGCATCATGCTAGAAATATATCGGTTATCCAACACTCACTAAGTGCACTATTACTCTTAAGGCCTTTGATGGGAATCATTTTGTACCTCAGGGGGTTCTTCCCAAGTTTTCCATCGAGTTAGGGTGAAAAATACCTATATTGATGTTGAATTCATTAATGCTCCTTTAGATTATAACCTACTCTTTAGCCATAGTTGGTTCTACGTTATGATCATGTTTGTATTGTCTATATTCCGTCTTCTTTTCTTTCCTCACAAAGGCAAGATTGTTACCATTGACCAACTGGACTATTGTGTGCCATCAGCTCAACTTACCACTTTGGGGAATTCAGTCCCACTTATTGTAAATATCCCCATGGGTTACGAGAGTGTTGGTGTGGTTTTATTCAAAAGATTATCCCTTGTTGGTGTATTTCCTCAATTACCCCCTCCCAACACTCCTTCTTCACCAACCACTTCTCCTATGCACATGATCTATTCTATCACACGTGGACCCCATAGGTCTTCTCACCCTTGGGAGGCTTCTTCTTCTATAAATGTAGATCAACATGATGAGCACATGTCACCATTTGTGGGAGATATTTCCTCTCCGATAGTCCAGTTAGTACCTCTTGACACTAGTCATAAATTCCATCACAATATGAAATATGACCAATATCCTTTACCCACACAGGCCGTCACTCCACTTATTCCACATGACC
Source organism: Pinus taeda (assembly GCA_000404065.3). NCBI lineage: Eukaryota > Viridiplantae > Streptophyta > Pinopsida > Pinales > Pinaceae > Pinus > Pinus taeda. The sequence continues at coordinate 10,390 of APFE030188971.1, forward strand.
CCCTTGATGATGAATATTATTGTCCATTAGAGAAATTTTGAGGTATAAAATGGGCCTCCTAAGGAATATTATAAAATAGTAGTGGAAATAATAAAATAAGATTAGATTACATCATCAAATTTTAGAGAGAAAAATGAAAAAAGCTATTTTTTCAATTGCTATTTTCAACTTATCTCCCTACCATTTTACTCAAATTTCGAGCGGGAGCACTCGTTGGATGAAGAATTTAATTCCTCACCCAAGGAGTACCCATGTTGCATACTTTCAATGGATCCTTCTACATGAAAAATGAGAAATACATGAAAAACATTATTGCAATCACGATTTTCATGTATTTCACACTTTTCCTATAGAAGGGTCCATCAAAAGTATTTAACATGGATACTCCTTGGATGAGGAATTTAATTTTGCATCCAATGAGTTCCCATGCTCGAAATTTGAGTAAAACCATAGGGAGATAAGTTGAAAATACATGTTGAAAAAATAGTTTTTTATTTTTTTACTCCAAAAATGGTGAATCATCCCCCATGGTTGACATCATTATCTTGAATCCTATTGGTTCTTATAAAGTTGATTTTGGTTGTGCATTTTTGTTTTGATTCCCAAATTAGACCTCAAAATTTCTCTAATACAAAAATTTGTATTGGAAATCATGGATTCACCTATTGATCATCCTAGGGAGATTATGCCTCTTCATGCCTCTAGTCTTCCCTAATTGGAAAAGGTAGATATTGGCATAAAAAATCTTGAATCCACTCAAGGGGAATCTATTAGGCCCTCCTTAGAAGTGCCACACATGGAACGAGTCAAGCCTTGGGTTTCTAATGCTAAACTTGCCAATGCATTGTCCAACTCATCTCCACCTTTTGATGCATGTCTTGTACCCCCTTTATGTCTTGATAGTCCTTGTCAAGGAGCCCCGCTAGCTCACGAGACTACTCACCTTGTATGTCCTCAGGTCATTCTTCTAGGTTTTCCTTGGTATCATCAACCTTTAGGAATCAGACAATTCAAATTTCTATGGCATGGCCCCATCATGGTGCGCCATATGGTACCTCCACTCTCCCATGAGTTTATGTATGAAAATCCTTGGCCTGTGCTTGGTAGTGAGCACAATTTGATGCGACCTATTAGATTGAGTTTCAATTGTATATATTGTAGATATGAGTGTGATGCTTTATCTCTTTTCTTGTTTGTTGTGTGATGCGAATATTTTTCATGCCTTATATATGCCGAAAATTCAAAAAATAAAAATTATAAAACTAAAAAAACTTTAAAAAATATGGTCATTTTTAACCTCATCCATGTTTATTTCTTTCATTATGTGATTTAATCATGGGTCTAGTTCTTCTGGATGGTTTTTATAGGACAGGGTGCCATTTTTATTGTGACATCCATTAGGCCTGAGGTACATCTCTCTTATTGGCATATAAGGGTAGGTCATTTTTTCCATCATTATTGCAATTTTTATTATCAATGCCATATTAATGCCTTAGGTTCGACCCTGTTGAGTTGCAACATTAACCACTCCTTTTTATGCACATTGTATCTTACTAGTAGAGCATACCTGATCATGGATACCCTAGCTAGAACCCATTTTTACATATTGGTTTCCATGAAGTCATTTTTATTTTTGGAATCATTCCTTCTGAGCCACCATGACCTAGAATCTGAGCCTCATGTCCTCCGCTTCATCATATTT
>APFE030188977.1:5008-32319 GCA_000404065.3 Pinus taeda
TATTGTGCTACTCCTAAGAAGCTCCTAACTTCTGTAGCAGATTTGGGTTTAGGCCAGTTTACAATGACTGCCACCTTAGAGGGATCTATCTTCAATTCACCACCCCCTACTATATGACCCAAATAGTTCCAATATGTTTTGCCAAATTCACATTTTGAGAGTTTAAAATGAAGTTTTTCTGTTTTCAAAACATCTAGTGTCTACTTAACATGCTTTAAATGTTCTTCCCATGTTTTGCTAAATATCAAAATGTCATCCAGATACACAATAAAAAAATAATCAAGAAAAGGTCTGAGTACATCATTCATTAATCTCATGAAAGTAGTATGAGCATTAGTTAAACCAAAAGCCATAAACAACCACTCATACAATCCCTGCTTTGTTTTGAAAGCAATCTTCCATGCATCTTGTTCTGCAACTCTGACCTGATGGTATCCACTATGCAAGTCAAGCTTGGAAAATAAACAGCTTCTTTCAATTGATCTAAAAGATCATCTATGCAAGAAAGAGGATAACGATTTTTTATTGTTATCTTATTCAGTGCTCGGTAATCAATGCACATTCTCCACGAGCCATCTTTATTTCTCACCAAATCGATTGGTGACCCACATGGTGATGTGCTAGGTCTGATGAACCCTTTCTCGAGCAACTATTGCACCTGCTTCTTGATTTCTGTGTTCTCTAAAGAAAACAACCTGTACATTCCAATGTTAGGCAATGGAGCATCTTGCTGCAAAATAATATCATGCACTATTTCCTTTGTGGGTGGCAGACCTTTAGGTTCTTGAAACAAGATATCATACTCTGAAACAACCTCTTCTAAACCATCTTGTTGTTTAGCATTACATCCCTCAAATACATTGGTTTTATCAGGTTTATTTTCCTTTACAACCATCAGTAAGAATTGTTTGCATGAATTTATCATTCATTTCATCTTCCCTGAGTTTATGAGAGTATAATTATTCTTGAGCTTATGAGCTCTTACAAAGTACTTGATTCCATATTTAACAAGTAGATACTTGTTCTCAGCTCTATAGAAAATAGCTTTTCTATCATACAAGTAAGGACTTCCTAAATCAATTCCACATATATCCAAAGAAATTATGTCTAACTCAACCTCATCTACAAATGCTGACCCAAAAGAAAATTTGAGTTTGCATTGTCTAGTCACTTGTAGTTGCGCTTTATCATTTAACCATCCTAATGGGTATGGTTTCTTGTGATGTGTAGTCAATAATCCCAACTTCTTTACAATTGTTTCAGAAATTAAATTTACTTGTGAGCCGCTATCAAACAAAGTATGAATCTTTTGATGTTTGGAAACAACTCGAATATGGAAACGCTCATGTCTTCTTCTCTCATTTTCTTCATCAATAGTAGATTGTGCAGAATTACTAGTAGATGCTTCAGAATTCTTACCTTTTATACTTGTGGCTGCAATGGTTGTTTCATCTCCTGAGTCTGAGCCCAAATCTTTCTGAATAGCTACAACAGTATTCTTGTTCTTGCCCTGAAACTTCTTAGGTCTCAGCTCTGGATGTAGAATCAAACAGTGCTCATCATCATGCCCATCCTTTTTATAATGGGTGCATGAAGACTTGCTCTTCTGTGCAGTGTCAGCCTTCCTTGCTTTCCATTTCTGCTTTCTTTTCTCCTTATTCTTGTTTGCAGTGGGTTGGGACGATCCCCCAACTTCTGAACTTCCATTCTTTCCTCTAGCTTCTAGATGAGTAGCTTGAACAGATACCTCATCTATACTAGTGGGATGAAACATGAGGATAGTGTGCGTCATGTAGCTGTGTAGACCACCAATGTACTTCAACAGATTCTTAGGTGAGTCTACTGAGATTCCTAGAATCAATGCTCTCTTTCTAAATTCTTGGGTGTATCCTTGTACACTTTGCCCTTTCAACTATTGAAGATTTTGCCAGCTCATCATGGCTTGCTGCATGTAGGCCAATGGATAGAACTATTTTTTGATTGTAGAAACAAATTCACTCCAGACAGAGATAGTCTTACCATATCTTTTCATGTCAGCTTGGGTCCTGCCATCCCACCAAACCAAGGCAGTGCCTCCAAGGCGTAGGATTGCCAGCTGAATCTTGATCTTTTCTAAGTTGATACTCTACACTCTGCAATAAACATCAATTTGTCTAATCCAATTGTCCAGCTTTTCAGCATTCAACTCTCCATCATATATAGGTAAATCAAATTTAACATCTAGTTTAATCAAAGATGCCTTCTTTTTATGTTTAGGGCTATTAGGAGGTGTGAGAAAACTTTCTTCTTTCCCTTTGCCTTTTGAGTGGTCATGTAAATGAGACTCCTCTTCTCCTTTATCTTGTTTGGAGACAGATGAATCTTCATCCTTGTGTTTTCTAAAGTTCCTATACATTACCTCTACCATGGACCTTATGGCTAGGAAACTATCTATGAATTGAGGGTCTGTCCCCATAGAACCTTCCTCTGACATTGTCTTCTAAGGATAGACTCTCCCAATTATAGGATTAGTTTCGACCAACTCTCCTTCTCCTAATTTGAGCTTTGATCTAGTTAGCATTCAACAGCTAAACCCAACACAAGCTTGTCTAACCTTAACAGCCTAAAGCTCTGATACCACTTGATCTGAAAATCACTCGTGAGTGATATTAATTAATTAATTAATTAATGAGGGTATTACAGACTCATGTGCTGGTGTGTGTCTATGTTATCTTAGGCAACGGATCGATTATATTTCAAAATACAAAGACACTGGATAATGGAAAACAGTGAGAGAAACACAGTAAGCAAATACGAGAACACAACAAATTAATAAGGAGTTCACCCAATCTTCCTGGGCTACGTCTCTGGTCCGACTTTCGGTGGTGGCCTTCTTATATTGTGTCTTTAAAGTAGAGTTTTTATAGTGAGGAGCTCAATTTGAGTCTCCTGAAATAGATAATGCTTAGTAGGGTGGTCCTTCGATTCCCCAAGCCACTAGAGTTCACAGACTCTTCTTTACCAAGTCTCGACCTCACTGGTCCTAATGGGATGAGTCCAATCTGATACTGAGTACCTGACAGATATCCTCATAGGGATCGCTTGAACCTCTCAAACTTGGTTCTGTCTGCTCGATACTGCCTTAACTCTACAGGTCAGCTTGGCTCTCTATTTTCTGCTTCTTGCTTCACTGTCTCCTTCTTCCTTTTCACTGTTCTCTCTCTTCTATTCTCTATTCTGTTCATGGCTTAAAGCTAATTTGTCTCATGACTGTTCACTTCCTCTTCTGCCCCTTCAGATCGTCTGCTGCTGTTTGCTTGGAGTTCCCTACCTTTGCGTCATCGCCACTATGTAACGTCTCATAGGGAAGTGGCCACTTTTCCTCTCACGAACTGAGCTAACTCTTCTTCAAACGGTGTGGTATTTCTGTTACGCTGTGTAATGATTCATCCGCCGACTCAATGGTCAAATCGGACTTCAGACTTTTATATGCCACATCTTAATTCTCCCTCAAGATCTGATTTCTCATCGAGCGCAATCTCCGCCATTAGATCTGCAACCCCTAGATCCTACGGTGTTTGCTCTTAATGCGCGGTTGACTTACTTGGATGTTAGCCCGCGATGAGAGGCAGTTTTCTCTCTCATCTGCCGAACATGCGTCGTTCGTTGTATGGCATCACTGGGTCTCCTGACAATTCCGCTTACTGCCCAACAAACCTCCGATATTCCGTCGGTTTGTAGCGCAGGACCCGCCTTTTGGTTTAGCACTTTTCCCATGGTTTTAGGCTTCCCTTATGACCGAGCACTAGGGGCCTTTCCATTTAGAGGGGTTTTTCCCATCGATGCATGATTAGCGCTAATCACGCATCATAAATGGCCTCCATTTTCCGATTCGAACTTCCTAATTGCTAGTTTGCGTCCTGCGTGGTCTCCATGGGCTTTGACCGAGGTCCTCATCGTTCCTTGCTGGCTAGAAACTGCCACTGTCCAGAGGTCTTCCTGATAACTCTTTTTTCACAAATTTTTCAAGTCTATCATGATTTGATACAGTCATAGAACTTTGATAATTTTTATGGATCCAATTTGGATCACTCAACTAGGGAGAATTCCACCTCATCATGTCATGTGTATCATGTCATCAAATCATATCCAACCTCAAGTATCTCATCATCTCGTATCATCACTAATCATCTCAATTCATCTCTCGCTCATTATTTCTTATCTATTGATTTTCCATCCTCATATGATGAACATTCTTGAAAATAGAAGAAGAGTCATTGGAGGGGATTCTAAGCTACCACCCTCTATTCTTCAGGCTACTACTCGAAATATCTATCAATGTGCTACTACTCAGAAATATTGACAGGGAGTCAGATTTATGACCCGCATCAATGTAAGAGAGAATAACCTTAGGGAACACATCTCAACCTTGAACCACATCGGGGAGCTACTACTCAACCAAAAATCTCATGGGGGGGCTACTAATATGACCCGATATCAAGGAATAGGTAATATAGGGGAGATACTACTGAACCCATCCTATTTCCTACTAATCTTCCCAACAATGACCCTCAATAGTCATGTGGTAGAACACTTGCGAGTTTGGAAGAGATACTTGACTTACCGAGAGGTAAGGATCACATGCCTCTAAGCCTCCTCAACCTATTGGCTAGGTGGGGAGGGAAAACCGCAACAAGTCCTGCTTGTGGGTATGATGCCAATGGGGGTATACCTTGCAAAGACCAAGATAGGGTGAGTTACTTCTCCAACCCTATGGGTAAAAAATAGGATTGATACCCTGCTGTCCAAAGTTCCCTCAACCCCAGGAGCCCTCTATCTCAATTCCACACCTTGGGAGCTCAGAAAGAGGAGGAAGAATTGGCTCAATGTTCTCGATCAGCCCTAGTCTCTATATATCAAAAACATAATCATCGTGCTCATATTCTGTAATATCATATTTCATTACAATTTCACCTATTCAAACGGACTCAAATCGAATAGCATATTGCCGACACTATCTATATATATATATATTATATTATATATTATATATATATATATATATAATATATATATATATATTATTATATATATATATATATATAATCACAAAAGGATACCATATCCATCCTTCCTCTAAAGAAGATTCCAACCACAAGCCTGAGCTTATATCGTATAGTTGTATTGTCTCAATATATGAGAGTATCTCGGTGCCAACTATATATGGGATTCTCTGCAAAACAGATCCAACTCTTTCTCATCCTAATGTATCCATGTCATATCTATATATTTATTAGATGAATCTCGAAGGAGATTCTTCATCATGTGTCATAGCTAGCCATGCTAGCAACATCGTACTCAACCTCGATCATAATATGGACCTCTCATCCAAGATATCATTGCAGATATCATACTAAGAAAACATACAAACATGCTTATATAATCAATGATGATCCTAATCATCATGGGTACACTCAAGTAGTCACATATCATAGCAGGATCATCCTATGCAAGTAATTTTAAGGATGCTAGGAAACAACTCATTGTGAATGAAGTGACTCAATCATGAATCGACTCACGTTCTATGCACATCATGTATATATAGAGATGGATTTTCAAAATGGAACATTAATGCTTCAATCAACTGTCTATTTCCAAGTCAAGTTCAACAATATCACTTCACAACTTCTTGATATTAAATTGGAGAGTCTAAGTATTTGGATTTCCACTTTCTAATACTTCTTCCATATATTCACAATATAGATTTACTTTTCCAAACTTGAGAAATCGATTCATCATGCCATGATTCAATATTTAGAGATTTAGAAGCCATATCAATCTTACTTGGATCATAAGAATCTCATTTCCTGTTAAGAGTAGACCATCAGTATATAAAACCAAAACCAAAATCAAATTCGTAACTTGGAACACATCTAAAGTAGAGGTTTGGATCAAGACATTGTCTTGATTTCACCATATAACTGTCAATGTGGACATATCTAGATTGAGGAGCTTGCTTCATATAGTGCTCTCTCCAAACATAATACTTTTCCAATCTAATATGCTGAGAAAAACAATATTGTACAATGAAATAAATTAAGTCAGCATATCAAAGCTCAGATGCCAGTTCAGAACCAATATTAAGATCATCATAATATCACAATATTATATTCTTTATACCAGGTGACAGGTAAAGCTCTCATCGAGTCACGACTTCATCTATAATCATGCCAACAAGTTTTCATAAGAAATATGAAACCGAATTTCATCAAGTCATCCTCATGATCATAATATAAGTCACCAGATGCAAATGCATACACCAAGGATAAGTCATGTAGGTTCCAACCACTCATGGAGATAGATTCATGTTGAATCACAACTGTTAATACTACAACCAATGTGCTAGAAATGAGGAGGCCAATACAAAACCATTATCAAATACCAATATTAGTCATTGGGAGTTCATATATCATTCTCATTAAGGAAAATCATCAATTGTCAAATCAAATCATTAGTCATTAGGTCAAGCCCCAAATTTTCTGTCATAGAGAGATCTAGTCTAGAACATATCTCAACATCAAGTCAACATTATTAATTCATTATCAAGCATGATGAAAAAACTCCAAACACTCCTCATCTATATCAATCAGTGGAATCACGTCAAACTCTTGTAACACAAACTTTAAATATAATGGCATATCTGTATGCATGTCCTGGTCACCTGCAAACACAAGTTCATTATATATATTCATATTATAGAAAAAATTGAAACCTTCCATCTCACATCTCTTTCTGATGTCTGCTCCACATATGTAGGACTTGCATCCTTCAGTTGAACATCTAATTTCATGCACAAAACTTCATTTTTGTGTCCAACAGGAATAGTCACACACATTGGTCTTCCCCGTAACTGTTTGGGAGACTAAATTTGTACCCTTGACCTCATTTCCATTTGGCTAAGAGGTTGTATTCGAACCTGTGAGCCTCCTTCCATTCGACTAATGCTTAGAGCAAGCAAAAACTCTTTCTGCTTAGATCAAAACTTTGCTGTAGATCAATAATTTCAGATATTTTTCTATTCATTCCCATAAATCATATTTCAATATTAAATAATATACATATAATTTAAATGACAATAGGAGAAGATATCGTATGGAGAGATTCTCCCTCTGAATGGGAATTCGCTTTAATCATGTGATCAACCTGTCTATAATTCTATCATGCATTAGAATATTTGTTAGATCATATAATCATACCATATCCACATATTCATCATGGTCATATATGTTAGCATTATCTACTTCACCATTATATCACGACATCAATCTTTCATCAAAGGTTAGTGTCAAATAGCTAATAGGATCATATTTCAAGAATCATGATCACAACAATACTTATTTGTCACGCAACTCAATCCAACAAGTTAGGGCATTCAATTTTACCATATGCCACAATCACTAAGCACATAAAAACATAACCATGGTAAACAAAATATCATGAATATCAATCATATTGTTACACTTATATCATCATGGTTGTCGTGCATTTCACAAGCAAATAGTGCCAAGTTACCATATACTAGAAACAAGGTGCTAGCCTTTTATGGAATCAATATATCCAAAATGATAGATGTTAGCAAGACAACAAGTATACCACTATATTAAAAATAAACATTAAGCAGCCTCATAGAATCAAAAAGTTCATTATGTAAGATACTTGTTCAACATCAAGTGCACCAGTTCATCATAAGAATCATGAATTCACTTTCATGTTCATGAATGAACCATTTGAGAAGGAGACATTCTCATCATACCTTATGACTTACCTTGCCATAACATTGAAACAATATACCATGCATACCATGTAGTATTCAAATACCTATGCATCCTTTCATTTGACATCAAAAGCTTGTAGAACCTTATCATCTTTTCGTCAAATGACTCCTTATGTTTTCCAGCTCTATATTTTATTTCCTTCATCTCAAATGATCCTCAAGAAGGATCCTCTTATTTCATATCAACAAGGAGTTTAGATCCATCCAAATACTCAAATATACATGCAGGAAGTATAACTAATGGTCAAAACAATAATCATATCTTTAAGTCTTAAACAAAAGTAAAGACATAAATGAGGATCATAAATCAAGATATACTTATCTTCAATGGGAGGTGATCCTCTCCCTCTTGTACCAACCTTCAAGAACCATCATTGTCCATTGTCCATATAACAATGTTGCCTTCATTATTTCAACCAACTTTATAAACCATTCCTACTAGAGACTATCCCATCTAGGGATTCATCAAATTTGTCATAAGTGCTTGAGCATATTCGCATTGACCATACTATATTTCATATCTCATATCCTTTCCATAAACCAGGGTTTCTCTCAAATCCTAACCTCATAATATTCATCAAACCCTAATACACAAATTTCCTAAGGTTATATTAAACCCATGGAATTCTTGTAGGTCTCCTCCAACCTCATAATATCCATTAAAAAAAAACCAACTACAACATCCATGAAATGAACCCAAGAATGTATATGCTCAAAACTATGATTCTGAAAACTGTAATGAATTGTCGGTGTATGCAATCAACTATCAAATGCTATGACCACTAAGAGAAATATTTGGAACACTTATATTTTATCTTTTAGATCCCGATTGGATGGAGGATCTGTCATGCGAGAAACTATAGCTTTCCCAGTCACTCCACTAAGCTTGGCATGCAAGCGACTCGGATCATGTCTGGACTAGGGAAACCCTAAACACCCTAGTCGCATGAATGGAGAGTTTTATGTGCGAATGGAAGGCTCCAGTCACATGGATGGGCTTTTGTGTGTGCGACTATAGTTGAACCGTTCCTATTTTGTGCCTGTGACTAAGGCCCAAAACCCTAAATCAGAGATGCGAGCTTCAGACCTTACAATTTCACCTTAGATCGAACCTCATCCTCCACAGATGAGCCTTAGAATTGTGTGAGCCAAAATCAAGATAGAAGAGTGTCTCATTATTGTGTTCAAATGAAGTAGATGACACTTGTATTTGTATCCTATCAAGGTGGTTGAATTTTTTAAGTCCGAACTTGACGAATGTGCACATGTGGGATTTTCTTCATAATAATATTTTCACTTATCCTATTTGAGTGATATTTAGGTCGATTTGGGTCCTCTCGAAAAGATTAATTCAATATAATCATTATCTCTATGACATGAGTTGTAAAAAGTGTAATTTGATTGTAGTTGCATATTTTTAACACAACCTTTCCTACCAATTGAATTCTTTTAACTTCTCTTATTTTTCTTCATGGGTTTCTAATGTACAATTCCTTTATTAATAATAATGGATTGGATATTTCTGTGGTGTGGTTTTTTAGATTGTGATTTCGGATATTCCACAATATGGATTTTTATGTCTGCGTTTCGAGTCTAGAACAAGACTCGTCCTCAGGAATGAATCTACAAAGAAAAGAAAAAGGTATTTCATTTATAGCTTCAAGTAAAGGAACTTTGATGCAAACATTTTTTAATTCATCTAACATGTCACATTCTGGTAAAAAAAAAATTGTTTCTACTCCCTTATAAATTTTAAGTCTTTTAGGAAAAGGAGGATTTTGTAGGGAAATAGAAGGTTGTTCTACTATAGGAATTGCAGGAGTTGGATTTATTTTGTTTTCACATAATTGAGTGGGAATATCCTCCTTTGGAGGATTATTTTCTTGATCAAGAAGCGTCTCTTTTTCAAGAACCTTATCTTCTTTAAATTCTTGGATGACAATTGTGTTGCCATTATGGCTAAAGCGTTGTCCTTGATGCCAACCTGCTTAATAAAGATGTACTTGTCTCAAGATTAATGAATGTAGAACTAATGCATAATTGTATAAATGTTACCAATGATATGGGAAGAGAAATGGAAGTTCAGTCATAGATGAGTGACAAAAGTGAAGTTTGAGAAAGTATACTCGGCTCGCATGAAGAATGGTTGAGTACATACGCAGGTCTTTTGAGTAAAAGTCACGTACATAATATGAACCATGGAAATATGGATACCAGGGGTAATCATTAGGGGATTTTTGAGGTCTAAAATTGGGCCTCCTAAGGAAATTATAACATAATAGTGGAAATAATAAAATAATATGAAGATTACATCATCAAATTTTAGAGGGAAAAAAGAAAAAACTATCTTTTCAACTCGTATTTTCAAATTATCTCCTTATGGGTTTACTCAAATTTCAAGTGGAAACACTTTTTGGATGAAAAATTTGATTCGTGATCCAAGGAGTACCCATGTTGCAAACTTTAAATGGACCCTATTACATGAAAAATGAGAAATACATTAAAAATGTGACTGTAAACATGTTTTTCATGTATTTCTCATTTTTCGTGTAGCAGGGTCCCTCGCAATTATGCAACATGGGTACTCCTTGGATGAGGAATTAAATTTGGCATCCGACGAGTACTCTCACTCGAAATTTGAGTAAAACCTTAGGGAGATAAGTTAAAAATACGAGTTGAAAAGTAGTTCTATTATTTTATTATTTTTTAGCCGTTTTACCTTTTTACTCCAAAAACGGTGAATCATCCCCCATGGTTGAAATAATCATGTTCAATCCTATTGGTTATTATAAAGTTTATTTTCGTTGTAAATTTTTCTTAGGAGACCCATTTTAGACCTCAAAACTCCCCTAATGTACCATGGTATTGGACCATAGTAATTGGAGCGACAATGTTCATTTGATCCCTTCAACAAATAATAACGACATTACCGAAGGATATAACAAAGGTATTGGATAAGGAAATATATATATATATATATTATATATATATATATATATATATAAGGAGATGGAGATCAAGGTGTTAGGTGTGCAATCAAATGGTAAATTCATGTGGAATCTAATCTAAAATAGGTGTGCACCAGGGCACATAGAGGAGGCTCATATCTGAGAGATATGAAAGTGCATTTGAGTTCGAATGCTTATACTTGACTAATGTATCCATGTTTAAGTGTCTAGTGATGCAAGGTTTGGATGAATAGCTATGAAGTGATATGCGATTTGAATGTAGGGTATGCGTAGTATGTGTTGTGGTTGCATCAAATGTATGCTTCAATAATTTAAAGATATGTATGTTGGTTTTCTTATGGATAAGCACGTACATAAGAAGATCTATCTCTCTTGAGTCATGTATATATTCTAAGATTTATTCTTCTATATATTGAGATATGTACGTGGGTGATGGAAAGTATAAGTGCGTACATATGCATATCTACTTAATATTAGTTTCGTATATATATTCTATGTATGGTTTGCTATGTTGCTTAATGATAATTGTTGGTGGTGTCTGTTTGCTGTTGCCTGTCAATGTTGTCTTCATAAGCATGATCTACATCTGGTAGTAATGGTTAGGTTCATTGAACTGTCCATTTCTATATTGATTAGTCATGATATTGAATTTTTCAGTGAGACAATATTTATGTATCGATGGTGATTCATTTTCTGACACAATGATTCATTTTGACTGTACTTTTAGCAGTCAGTGATTTGAGATCTATATGCAGGACTTATGCTCAGGAAGAGCATATATACGTAGGTTCTCTTAAGAACAATCACATACATATTCTAAAGTTTATTTGTTCTTTTTGGGTTTTGTATTCTATAGTCCGATGCTTCAAATATTAAGTTAGTTAATAGTACTTCTGTGATTAAGATTCAATATTTTAGTTTGTCGTGATGGTTTGGGTGTATTGTTGGTGGGGGTCTAGTATGAAAATTTGATGAAAGGTGGCCTACAGGTTATTTGATGATTTTTTGATAGGTTGATCCAATTTGAAATATTCTAAAAAGTGGTCCACAAGGAGTTGAGGGTTGCAACCTTTAGTAAGGGGGTAGAATCTCTCTTCTGGTAGGACCCAGTAAATGAGTTAAGGGGGTGGTATCACCCTTCCAGTGGGTGCTAGAAAATGAGTGGAGGTTGTAGCCTCTGACAGGTGGGTGCCTGCGTACTAGTAAGAGTCTTTATCAGTACACAAATGTAATGAATATTTTTTTTAATAAGAAGAAAGACAGAGACAATGGAAGTAGTGGTTCTCTCCCACATTGGGTTTCCACTGAAAATCCTCATGTTCCATGTGTGTTTCTTATATGTTTTGATTTTTTATTTCTTTACTGCATACTAGAAAATTATTTTTTTAATCATGCAATGGTTAAAGATAAACATATGATGGAACAAATGAAAAATTAGTAAAATGGATATATGTCGTTTTCCTTCACTAATGTCACGAGGAGGTTTCTTTAAGAAAAATAGCATACATAATTGAAGGTTAAAGTGAATGAAAAATATTGATTGAACCCCCCTCCCCCTTTAGTAATTTTCCCAACGATTGGTATTAGAGAAAGTCCCTTTGAGTAAGCTTCATTTCTTAGAGGGAGATCCATCAATATGAGTAGTCAAGATGGAGTATCTTCTATTAAGCCACCTCTGTTTAATGGAAATAACTTTATATTTCGGAAAGTTAGAAAGAAACCATATTTGTGGTCACTTGGAGCTTATGTATGGACAATTGTTGAAGGTGGATATCAATACCCATAATCCATTCCCACATATGATGTGTTGTGGATTTTTCTATCTCCTGTCACACAATTGATTCAGAAGATGTAGAAGCCTCCTAGAGACAACCTTTGGGTTGATAGGACACCAATGGCTAGGGCATCCAAGAGGAGATATTTTGAAGATTATGTAAAGGGTTTCTGCTGCACTCCACATGTCACATAATTTGGAAAGGGATAATTTACAGCTTGGTTCAATGGCCCTTTGCCAAGGTAAAATCAAGAAAACACATAGATCAAAATACACACTGGTAGATATCGAAAATTTCAAAGACAAATGCATTGGTTATAGTTGATGACACACCACAATACATAGTTTAACATTGTTATTGTAGTATAGATCAACAAGAGGAAAGGAAGGAGGGAAATCGTTGTAGAGGGCTAGACATAACACAAATTCCTAAGAAACAATATTTGCCATAAATATGGAAGAGTGAGGAGGTTAAAATGTAGAAAAAATGGAGCGTGAATTAAGGTCTCAAGCTCTATGCCTCATGAATACATTTGTCACCAATTAGCATAAGTAAATATGTGCTTACATACAAGTACTGTAGGCTCTCAAATAACAAAAGTAAATTTGAGATTACACAAGTACTTCTCACTACTTAGAATCATACATAAAACCATGAGAAAGTGAAATTGAAAACTTCATTACACAATTTCAGAAGAGGAAAGACGTACATGAAATTATATACAAAGGGGAAAACATATCACGCATTGCTCCGATTGGAATCAACAAAAATGCTTCATTAATATTTAAACATGGAGTCCAAGTCACCAGTCCATCACATTTAACCATTGTATATGCCCGAGCACGTCATGAACAAGAAAATTGAACCAAAGTGGAACCACTTTCTCTGTAAACAGAGCTCAGAACTTGCAAAATCCAAATTCCGGCCTCTAGAATGGAGAATTTGGGAGCCTCAATAATAGCAGATAGTGGATGACATCTTTATACCTGGCAGATGTTTCTTATTTGATATGAATTTTTGGATCGATGTCTTGATCATAGGTTTTTGCATCCCTTCTTCATGTTCTTCTATTAATAGGTTAATCCCCAAGCCCTAGAAATTATACGTTGATAATATTTTGGCCAATCCTAGTCCTTTTATAAGTTTAGTGGGATTGACATCCATGTCGTGCTCTTAGATTTTGCCAATCCACTCAACTCTTTTTCCATCACTCTCCTCTTGCACCGGGATGTATTTAACGACCATTGTTGGAACATAAGCTACAATGTTTGAGTGTAAAACATAAAACCTGAACATCTTCAAATATTTGACTAGGGCATAAGCCTGTTTTTCCAAGATATTATATTTCAATTAAGCCTCACACAACACCTGGATGAACAAGGCTATAGGCAGATTTTGAAATTCATGATTCTTCTATAATAACAAAACAGCTATAGTATGAGGGGAGGCAAAAGAAAATATGTAAAATAGTTTTCCATAATATGGACTGACTAACACAAGAGCCTCTGCAAAAGCTCTCTTGCTCCTAGAGAAGGATTCCTCGGAGTCTCGGTTCCACTTCACTTCATTCTCCTTCTTCAACATCTTTGTGATACGAGTTTGTCCTTTTCTCCCATGAATTCTATATACATGTACCTTTGGAAAGTTTCTCTTGCATTTATCAGGCCAAATGGAATTCTAGAATACATGAAGGTCCCCTGGGGTGTAGTGAAAACATTTTTCTTCTAATCATCAGGATGCACTGCTACCTAATTATGCCCTGAAAATCCATCTATCATGGACATCCGACCTAACCCAAATACCTTTTGTAATATATAATCCATTTTTGGAAATGGGTAATTGCCTTTTAATGAATATTTGTTGAGGTTTCTGAAATCCACACATAGCCTTATATCTCCATTCTTTTTCTTAACAGGAACCAGGTTTTCTAACTCTGAGTACCTCAAGGGTACAATGATATTAGCCTCAAGTAACTTATTTACTTCCTTCTCAATGGATGGGAGTACAAGGGGATTGATCTGTCTGAGTTTCTGCTTACAAGGCTTCATTCCATTATTTAAAGGAATCTTATGTTGAATAAAATTTGTATCAAAAGTCTTCAAATCATCATATGACCAATAAAATACATCTTTATGGGTTTTAAAGAGATTTAAGTACCTTTGTTTATATATATGGAGTATCCCTTTTGAAAACTTGATCATCTTAGGTTCATTCTTTGAGTTGATGTTGCAATCCTCAACTTGTTCATCGACTCCCTATTCAACGGGTTTTGAGGCCACGTCATTGGATTTGAATAATATCTCCAAAGGAACTAGGCCACGGGGAATGTTGTTTCACTTGAACTATAGAAATATATGCCCTGCGATAGTTTCCTCCCAAGTAGTTGGTTTTTCCTCCTTCACTTCTTCTTATTCTTGGTTAATCACAGAATTCGAGAATTCCCCCATGACTTCCATGAAACTATTAATTTGTTTGTCATATTCGAACATGTGCTAGTGTCTCACATTATTGAGCACTGAGTGTCTGTACCTAATTTCAACTTCATATCTGAGAAGTGTATTTACGATGGCTTAAAATTACTGGTAGCTATATCCAAGGAATCGACCATTCAATTTCCTTCCTTGGCTATTGGACATTAAAATGTAGGAAGAATTTTTCCATTAAATCCCAAGCCTCATATATGTAAGTCCTTAGCCTAGGGCGCTGAGTTTGAAATTGGTTCTTGATTTTTTTTACCACCAATTTCGAGTCTCCAAACGCAGTTAGGAATTCAATGTTTAAATTCCTCTCTTCTTGCAGGCCTAGTAGTAATGTCTCATACTATGCCACATTATTATTTGCCTCAAATTTCAATTTAAATGAGAGGGGTGTTAGCTTCCTGCTCATAGCTGGTATTCACCTTTCGTTATCGACATATATACAAGCCAAATATGTCATGCTTTGCTTACAGCAATGTTCCATATTTGAAATTTGCTACTATGGCAAAGAGGGCACAAAATCTTCAGGCACAGAAGTCATTGCATGTATTCTTGAGGACCAGGCATTATTTAAACATTTCTCAAACATGTCCTCTTACATCGCCTCAAAGACACCAACTGTGCACCATCCAAAGTCATATAAGCATTTGTCTACTATTTCTACTTTGCCAAAAAGAGGCCTGCTAGTATTGATAATTCTCAAGCTATTGTGAATAGTGCTGTGACCGAAGGTGAAACTGCAAATTTACAAAGAGAGTTTGATGCTGCTAGAGAGAGTTTTCCAAAACATTCCTACAGCACTGCGTATGATGCCTAAAATGGACCCATGTGGTGTATATGCAAATGGCAAACTAAGATTGGATCAACTTGAAGTATATGGATTTGATTATGATTATACATTGATTCATTACAGTGGCAACTTACAAACATTAATCTATGATCTTGCAAAGGAGCATATTGTCAAAGAGCACAGATATCCCGAAAGCTGCTTACAGTTTTAGTATGATCCTGAGTTCCCTATAAGAGGGCTATTTTATGACAAAAAGAATGGATGTTTATTGAAGTTAGACTTTTTCCACAATATCGAACCTGATGGATGCTACTATGGGCGCCGTAAGATGAGCAGGGAAGAACTTGAACGCATTTATGGAAGCAGGCATATAAGCAGAGATTATGCTTCGAATCTGGTTGGTCTTATGGACTTGTTTTGCTTTAGTGAGGCATGCCTTATATCAGACATTATTCAGCATTTTGTTGATGCAAGGTTGGACTTTGATGCATGTTATGTTCTTGAGGATGTGAAGCGTGCAATTGGGTACGTTCATCAAAGTGGGCTTGTTCATAGAACAATTCTTGCAGGGCCAGATAAATATTTGGTGAAGAATGCTGTAGTGTTGAAATTCTTAAGGACACTAAGAGAAAGGGGGAAGAAACTCTTTTTATTGACAAATTCACCATTCTATTTTTTAGATAGAGGGATGCGCTATATGTTCCAGGATTTTGGACTTAATGGGGATTCATGGCTTGACTTGTTTGAAGTGGTGATTGCTCTTTCTGACAAACCAAATTTCTACACTTCAGATCGGCCTTTCAGGCGCTATGACATGGAGAAGGATATTGTAACATTTTCAAAAGTCAATGCATTCCAACCTCATACAGTTTATTATCATGGATGCTTGAAGTCCTTCTTAGAAATTACAAAATGGAAAGGATCTGAGGTGATATATTTTGGTGACCAGTTATTTAGTGATTTAAGAGGACCTATAAAGGCTGGATGGCGAACTGCTGCTATAATCAAGGAACTTGAAAAGGAAAAACTTTCAAAGTTGGAATATTATATTGTGTTGACAGATTCTGCTCGCCAGAAAGCAGAGGAAAATAGGAAACTTAATAGGGATTTGGAGAGGCAAATGCTTGAACTTGAGCAGAGATGCAAAGAATTAGACCAAACAGAAGCTCAAAATGATTTTGAAAAGAAAAAGCTGGAAGAAGAAAAGAAAAAGGTTTATAACAATTGTTAAAAGCACGAGCTCTTCACGTGGATATCCTTATTACTCTGCACCTCTTCGCTGAATGCTTCAATTAAATACTTCACTCTAAAAATGGAAAATCTGCAGAGTCCATCTTAAGCCTCTTGATGTATGAGCATACCTCACATCTTGAGGTGTTGCATTCTGCCACGATCTTATACAATTTTTTGTTTTGTCTTCCCTCTATGTATGCATGCCCAGTGCGATATTTTGAAATGTTGTTTCTGGCGTTTCCTCGAGATTTAAGATGATCCAGAGTGGTATTTTATCTATGATGATCTAAAAGTGGAGCAGGAGCTGTGATTCAGAGATATATTGCAAGGTTAAATTCCAGGGCGTGAGATCGAAGCTGTCAGGCATAGAAGCAGGTTCAGAAATGTGAAAGCAGGGCAGCTCAAGCATCGGATCACGATGGCGGACAACAATTCAGCACAAATACAAAATCCATCTTCAGTGCAGGAGCGAATCACATTACCAAACAAGCATGGAGAGAAATTGGTGGGAGTATTAGATGATACTGGCTCAAGACAACTTGTTGTCCTTTACCATGGATTTCGATCATCAAAGGAAAGTTAAACTGCGCAGTACTTTCCCTTCAATCGGACGACAGAGAGAGATGCACCTTGATCGGACGCATATCGGGCGGGGTGAGCTGACCCATCGTTACCTTCCGATGGATGTCAGGTGCTTGCGTCATGGGTACGTCATGGGTGGACAGATGTCAGCATCGGACTACCATGTCCGGAAACCTGAGTGTTAACATAATGGCGACTCCGCTGGGGACCTGAATCATTTTTTTCATCACTGTAAACCCCACTTTCTGGAGAAAGTGCTCCTTTTCTTCAGAGCTTTTCATGTTTAGTTCTGATCTTCGATGGTGGACAAAGATCAGGCACTCCAAAGTAAAGGCATCCACCTGGCGACTCCACTTCATTTTCATTCAAGACTCCACTGAGGAACGAACCAATTCTACAACCAAATAGTCCATATTCCAAAGCATTATCAGTAAGACAGGATGACCGGGTTTGTGGAAGATCTTTCAGTTGATAAAGCTCTAGATGTATTCAGGGAGAGTTTATCAAAATTTGAGCTTGATGAAGAATTTTTCAAATTGATGTTGTTAAAAACAGTAGGAGGCTCGCATAACCTTTTTCTTGATTTAGTTGTTGAAAGATATGAAAATGAAATTGAATTCTTGCAATCTCAAATCCAGCCATATCATTTTCGTGATCCTGAAGCATTTCTTCAAAATCTTCCTTCCCCAAGTCATGAGGAAATAGTACTACCTTCTGACTTACAGATTGAGGATAATTATGTTTATGTTTTCAAGGCAAAGACTGAAGATTTAGTTGCAGGGCTTATTACCAAAGAGGCAACTCTTTCATCTGACCAAGAAGGCCCAGAAGAAGCTATCCCACATGATGTTTTTATTGATCCTATATCAGACTACATGGAACTGCTTCTTAACTCAAGTTCTTTAGCATGTTTGCTCCGTGAGGACCAAATACATCAGCAGTGGCCTTTCTATACCACAATTTTGATCATAGGGGCACATGACCGAATAGTTGCTCAAGTTCATTTAACAAATCAGTGAAAAGCCAGTTTCATCTCTTTTTTTTCAGGTTGCTTAAGTGGCTGCACTGGTTATTTTCCATTTCACCCTGCGACAAAGTAGTGCTGAGTTTAGGGTAGGTAGGGATAGGATTAATAAAGGCAGCCAGCAAGGGGGAATTTTGCAGAGACAGCAAATCAATTAAAGACTTAAGGCATACTGACCTGCTGTTCTTGACTTTTCAACAGGAAAACCATCCCCAAGTGGTAGCCACTGTTAGCTTCTCCTGTTCATAGCAGGTATTCACCCTTTCGTGATTCGACATATATACAAGCCAAATATGTCATGCTTTGCCATCAGCAATTGTCCAATTATTTGAAATTTGCTACTATGGCAAAGAGGGCACAAAATCTTCAGGCACAGAAGTCATTGCATGTATTCTTGAGGACCAGGCATTATTTAAACATTTCTCAAACATGTCCTCTTACATCGCCTCAAAGACACCAACTGTGCACCATCCAAAGTCATATAAGCATTTGTCTACTATTTCTACTTTGCCAAAAAGAGGCCTGCTAGTATTGATAATTCTCAAGCTGTTGTGAATAGTGCTATAACCGAAGGTGAAACTGCAAATTTACAAAGAGAGTTTGATGCTGCTAGAGAGAGTTTCCAAAACATTCCTACAGCACTGCGTATGATGCCTAAAATGGACCCATGTGGTGTATATGCAAATGACAAACTAAGATTGGATCAACTTGAAGTATATGGATTTGATTATGATTATACATTGATTCATTATAGTGGCAACTTACAAACATTAATCTATGATCTTGCAAAGGAGCATATTGTCAAAGAGCACAGATATCCCGAAGGCTGCTTACAGTTTCAGTATGATCCTGAGTTCCCTATAAGTGGGCTATTTTATGACAAAAAGAATGGATGTTTATTGAAGTTGGACTTTTTCCACAATATCGAACCTGATGGATGCTACTATGGGCACCGTAAGATGAGCAGGGAAGAACTTGAACGCATTTATGGAAGCAGGCATATAAGCAGAGATTATGCTTCGAATCTTGTTGGTCTTATGGACTTGTTTTGCTTTAGTGAGGCATGCCTTATATCAGACATTATTCAGCATTTTGTTGATGCAAGGTTGGACTTTGATGCATGTTATGTTCTTGAGGATGTGAAGCGTGCAATTGGGTACGTTCATCAAAGTGGGCTTGTTCATAGAACAATTCTTGCAGGGCCAGATAAATATTTGGTGAAGAGTGCTGCAGTGTTGAAATTCTTAAGGACACTAAGAGAAAGGGGGAAGAAACTTTTTTTATTGACAAATTCACCATTCTATTTTTTAGATAGAGGGATGCGCTATATGTTCCAGGATTTTGGACTTAATGGGGATTCATCGCTTGACTTGTTTGAAGTGGTGATTGCTCTTTCTGACAAACCAAATTTCTACACCTCAGATTGGCCTTTCAGGCGCTATGACATGGAGAAGGATATTGTAACATTTTCAAAAGTCAATGCATTCCAACCTCATACAGTTTATTATCATGGATGCTTGAAGTCCTTCTTAGAAATTACAAAATGGAAAGGATCTGAGGTGATATATTTTGGTGACCACTTATTTAGTGATTTAAGAGGACCTATAAAGGCTGGATGGCGAACTGCTGCTATAATCAAGGAACTTGAAAAGGAAAAACTTTCAAAATTGGAATATTATATTGTGTTGACAGATTCTGCTTGCCAGAAAGCAGAGGAAAATAGGCAACTTAATAGGGATTTGGAGAGGCAAATGCTTGAACTTGAGCAGAGACGCAAAGAATTAGACCAAACAGAAGCTCAAAATGATTTTGAAAAGAAAAAGCTAGAAGAAGAAAAGAAAAAGGTTTATAACAATTGTTAAAAGCACGAGCTCTTCACGTGGATATCCTTATTACTCTGCACCTCTTCGCTGAATGCTTCAATTAAATACTTCACTCTAAAAATGGAAAATCTGCAGAGTCCATCTTAAGCCTCTTGATGTATGAGCATACCTCACATCTTGAGGTGTTGCATTCTGCCACGATCTT
This sequence comes from Pinus taeda, assembly GCA_000404065.3. Taxonomy (NCBI): domain Eukaryota; kingdom Viridiplantae; phylum Streptophyta; class Pinopsida; order Pinales; family Pinaceae; genus Pinus; species Pinus taeda. The sequence goes on from APFE030188977.1 coordinate 25,700, forward strand.
ATACAATTTTTTGTTTTGTCTTCCCTCTATGTATGCATGCCCAGTGCGATATTTTGAAATGTTGTTTCTGGCGTTTCCTCGAGCTTTAAGATGATCCAGAGTGGTATTTTATCTATGATGATCTAAAAGTGGAGCAGGAGCTGTGATTCAGAGATCTATTGCAAGGTTAAATTCCAGGGCGTGAGATCGAAGCTGTCAGGCATAGAAGCAGGTTCAGAAATGTGAAAGCAGGGCAGCTCAAGCATCGGATCACGATGGCGGACAGCAATTCAGCACAAATACAAAATCCATCTTCAGTGCAGGAGCGAATCACATTACCAAACAAGCATGGAGAGAAATTGGTGGGAGTATTAGATGATACTGGCTCAAGACAACTTGTTGTCCTTTACCATGGATTTCGATCATCAAAGGAAAGTTAAACTGCGCAGTACTTTCCCTTCAATCGGACGCAGATCGGGCGGGGTGAGCTGACCCATTGTTACCTTCCGATGGATGTCAGGTGCTTGCGTCATGGGTACGTCATGGGTGGACAGATGTCAGCATCGGACCACCATGTCTAGAAACCACTTTAGGCCGAAAGGTGGTGCGATATCATACTGGCGGTTTAGGTTTGATGTGGTAGTTTTCTCCGTGCGTTGACTGCTGACCGCGCGCACGGTGAAATTATCATTTCAACAGGAATTAGTGTCTTTCGCTTTGACTTTTCTGGAAATGGGGAAAGTGAAGGCTAGTTTCAATATGGAAATTACTGGAAGGAGGTTGAAGATCTGCATACTGCAATTCTGTATTTCTCTGGAAAGGAGCGTAAAGTGAACACTATCATTGGCCACAGTAAAGGAGGCAATGTCGTGTTACTCTATGCTTCTAAATATCATGATATTAGCACTGATGTGTAAGGAACGTGAAGTCAATGATGAACTTCAGTTGGCAAGAAAAGCAGCTATTGAGATATTGAAATTGATCATATATTCTCATATTCGAGGCGAGGTCGATAACAAAGACAGGGGAAGCCTTATTCTGTTGCAATTGATGGAATTGGTCTGCAAATGCCATGAGCTGGAAGACGAGAACATGGAGCTTGCCGTGCTAAAAACTCTCCTTTCTGCGGTTACATCGGTCTCGCTGCAGATTCACGGCGATTGCCTTCTTCAGATCGTGAGGACCTGCTACAATATATTCTTAGGAAGCAAGAATGCTGTGAATCAGGCTACTGCCAAAGCTTCGCTGATACAAATGCTCATTATCGTGTTTCATAGGATGGAGGCAGATTCTTCTTCTGTCCCGCTGCAGCCTATTGTTGTGGCGGACCTCATGCAGCCTATTGATAAAACCCAAAATGATACGAATATGGTTCAATTTGTGCAGAATTTTATCAGTAAGGTGATGCAGGATATCGAAGGGGTTTTGGATCCTGCTTCGTCGTTGAAACCCATAGGGCATGACGGTGCATTTGATTCCGGCGACGACGCTATTGACAGCATGGATTCCTCGGAACCAATGGATAAAGATATGCTGGATGCTAAGTACTGTTAAGTTAGTATTTTCAAGAATACGATTGAAGAATGAAGGTGTCCCTGCGAATAGCCGAATCGTTGTAAAGAGGATGGGCGATCTTCATCCAGAAGCATGGAGAGTGGCATGTCAGAGAAAGTTCATTTCTAATTGGCAAACTAAGTATGCGGAGATGATTTTCCAGTCATACTTGTAATTAGAAACTGTTAATCATACTCGTAATTAGAAACTGTTCATATGTCGAGAGCAAATGGGAAGCACAGGATCAGCAATCGTTACTTTCTTATAAGTGGTTTAAAAGAATAGGAAACATGTAACGCATAATGCTCTGCACCTAGTTAACGAAACGCACAGTAAGTTGAAAACTGAAGGGACAGCCACCGCCACAATCTAAAAAGGCAAAAAATCATTTATGGAACCGCCTAAAGGATTCATGCGCAGCCTTAGATATTTACTCCAAGATGCCAGCTGCCCCAACTCAGCTCATATAGTCTTTCATGCATTTATTTTTAGCAGCAAACACTGATTTACTTCAGATATGTTTGGATCAGTTTGATAGATATTTTGAGATATTTTCCTTGAGATCTTATCCACAGATCTAAGTCTGTAAATATTTTCTATAAAAACTTCCCTATGGACTGTTCAAAGGGTGAGAGATGTTTTGATCTTTAAATCTCATTTGAGGTTTGCTGTGTACGCTCCAAGAAATTCAATGAACAGAGCTTGCTGGAACTTATGTGTTTGGACTGTCTAAATGTGTGTTTGATGGCTGAAGAACAAGATTGCAGAATTCTCGTGTTTCCTCATGGACTAATAAGTTTTCCTCACCTCTTTCTACAGTTGCTATGTTTGCTATATCGTATCTGTGTCATGATCTAAACTTGCAGGGAAGAAGAATAGTTCAGATGTCACTTAGCTGTGCTCTGCCCTCAATTCCTGCTTTTTCTCCATGTTTTCTTTCTAAATTAGCCTATAAATATGAATTCCTCTTAGGCTCATATTTGCACTAGTTTCCTCCGTATATGAATATTGTTGTAGGAATTTCTTAATTGCTCCTATATGATATTCATTCACGTTCCCTCTGTTAGTATGAATGAAAATTACTTAGTTGTCTTTCATTCCTTGACATCCGTTTCATCCTCATTCAAACCTGATATTATTCCTTGTGCAACTATCCTGCTCTGTAGTCTCTTCTTTGCCAAAGAAAACACATCCTTCAGTCCACATCCTTGACTCCATGCCCAATGTTCTAAACCTTTTGCGCTTTGCATGCCAAACACTGCCTGAATTGATCATTCATCCCGCCAAACTTAAACAAAAAACCATGTGCATAATAGCTAGCCTGAAATCATTTCGAAAACAAAGCTAAATCCCGAAGAGAGAGCCCTCTCTGACTGCTGGTAGCCTAGGACCGGCAGTCCAAAGCTTGGTCTGTGGTTACCTCGGCCGTATCCCTGAAGGAGCCAAGGGACAACCTGAGTGTTAACAAGGGGAATCAAGCTACCCTCTGGAGATATCAAAAACACTCCTACTCCATTTAATTCCTTATAATTTTCGCCATCAAAATACAATTTCAATACTTTTCTACAATCTCTGAGCTGTTGATTTAATTTGGCTGCTAGCTATACGTATGGTTATTCTAAAATAAAATCATCTTCTTTTAGCAGTAAGCAAGGGAGATCCCTTTCTTTCCCATACACAATAGCATAATTTATTTGGGTAATAGACTTTCATAACTATTTTAACGAACCTTGATTCCCTATACAGTCACCTTTCTTCTCCCCTAAATATAGGGATGGTAGCATAGGTAGGATCCATCTTGATGGAACCTCCAATATTCTATCCCCAAGACATGGACAACAGAATACCGATCCTTGTAGGGATATCAGCTACTACAATGTCCATCACTACACCTTTTAGTGGGATCTGGGCCAAATTCACCACTAAGTCCTTTATCATCCCCAACCACTTTACCTACTTAGAGTCAAAAGAGTAGATATCTTTGTATGGTCTAGTTATCTGCAGTCCTAGTTGCTCCATTACTTACAATGGCATTTAATTATGAGAAGTGCTCGAGTCCAACATGTAGTTATGGAGTAGGAGGTCATGTACTACTAAAGTAATCTAAAGAGGTGTTGTGAAGGGATATTGTTATTCAACATGGGGTCCAAAGAAAACCATTATGAGACCAACCCAATATCTGAGTACGAGACCTTATGCCATTGTTGTCTTGAAAGTCAACTACTAAAACATGCATGCACCACTACCCCCAAACTGATATTTGATGCTCAACTCTTTTAATATTCTCCATGAACCTTCTAATTGGGATTGGAATTGATATATACTATTGTGGGCTAAAGAAAGAGGCCATGTAGTCAGCAACTGGATCATAGAACTGATGAGAAAAATTTAGGATATCTTCCTCTATTGAACAATTTTCTGGCAGGAATCTTTCTGCAACAGGAAACCACAGAAAGTACTTGGCTCTGCAAATTTTGGCTCCTCTAAAAGAAGTTGTTGCTAGAAGTCTTCTGAAATTGTAAAGTTTTTATGCCATTAGGCTCCTTTTGTTTAGCCCCTTTTTGTATTTTTCATCATAGGACCGAGGGCTATGGCTTGCTTCTTAGCCTTAAGGTGATAGGAAATTTTTCTCCTGTTGGGGGCCATTTTTTGTTGTTAAGTGCTTAGCACCCTTATTTCCTTAAGTATTAATGATTGTGCACCATCCAAAAATCAAAGATCCCTTATCAGAAGTCTCCAATTGCAAGCTTTTATAAAGTGCCAACATCCTCAACCTCCAATATTCGATCTCCGATATGATGTCATCACTCCACATGGCACCTCGTGAGTGGTGACACATGTCACCTAGATTTTTCCCCTTAGGCCCCTCCAAATGCCAAAACTGCCTGCCACGTGTCTTTTCGTACCACCATATCATGCTGACGTCGGATGCGACTATAGATTTATCAGAACCAATCATGTGCTGACATGTTTCGCGCTAGAGGAGAGAGAAAAGGGCCCGTCCACCATTGGTTTTGCAATGAAATCCTTTATTAATATTTATCAGCATTCCCCGATGGTTTTTAACACTATCGACACATTATACATATTGCAACTTTGTAAAGGTTGTCATCTTAAGAAGTTTTGTTCCTCCGATTTGCTGATCTTCTGATGTGTCGTTGTTTCGATATGCAGGACCTTTGATATTTGGTCGCTAATAAGTTGGACCTCTGACATCCTGACCTCTAATATGTGATCATTGATATCTCTAGACCTCTAATATATGATCTCTGATACCTCTGGACCTCTGACATGTGATCTCTGATATTCTTTCCTTCCTAAGGCTTGAATCCTTGAAGCTTCGGCATACCATATCTTTTGATCCAGGAGTCCGTATTTGGACTTCCACATATCATTGCAAAGCCTGTTCTGAGCAATTTCTAATGGAAAGGGTTTGATGTAGGCTTTGAGTCCTTTTAATTCTTGGAAATGACTACAATATTCTCTGCTCTTTTGCATTCTTCTGACATCATTTGGCACCATTCAAATAATTCTGTAGTAAGTGATAACATGATGCAGGGAAGAAACAATATGAGATCAATGCAAAGGATATCAATGCTATCCTGGAAAGTTTGGATGAATTTTATTTTTTGATAGTCATGCAGTTGAATACAACAAAATAAATATGGGATAATAATGTCCAAAGCTATGAAGTTGACACTAAGGTAAAAAGAGCTAAACTTTAAACGTTTAGAATTCAGTATGAGACTCTTAGAATGCATGATGATTAAAGTATTGCAGGATGTTTCCTTAGAGCAGAAAATATTGTTAACTCAATGAGAAATATTGGGAATAAAATAAAGGATTCAACTATTGTTGAAAATATTTTAAGATATCTCACCTCAAAGTTCGATTCCAAAATCTCTTCTATTGAAGAAATGTAGGATTTGAAGAATCGCATTGTGAACAACTCCATGGGATCTTGAAAACTTTTGAGATGAGAAAAGAGGTTACATCATGTATGAGAGAAGCATCATTCAAATCTACAAAGAAAGGGAAATAAAAATAATAGTTTACGGAAACATGTTATATTTTAGATGAAAAAGAAGTGAATTTTGTGAAGAAGCTCTAAGTAGGGACTGGCAGGTTCAAAGGTAAGCTTCCTTTTAAATGTTTTCCTGTGGAAGAGTAGGTCACTACGCCGCTAAATGTACTTATAAATAAAATAATGAGAAATGGAAGAATGTTCCAAAGAATAATGTTAAAATAAACTTTGATAGCAAGAAAGGTTTTTACACTCATGAAGATAATGAATATTATTCCATTAATCAGGATGATGAATTAGATTAGGATTTTCAATTACTTATGGAATTTTAAGAATAGTATAGATAAATTTGAGGATGTATTTATGGATGCTTTAGAAAAATTTGATAGAATCAAGGTCATAAACAATAATCAAGAAAATGAAATCCGTATGTATAAGGAAAACTCCCTTACTAAAGAAATAACTCAGCTAAAGATCTGTCTAAAATGAGCTAAGTTAGTTGAAGAATGTTTGAAGAAACAAGTCCAAGAAAAGGAGAGGAACTGTGAAAGTTTAGAACCTGAAATTTTGGGTCCAAGAAAGGAACTAGAGAAAACAAAGGCTCTAAATCTTAGATTTTCTACACTAGTAGAAAATGAGAAATTAATGACTAGGGGACTAAAAATCTTAGCTACCATAGCTTTTCCAAGTGGAATACTACCAAAAATGAGCAATATTAAGTGACCCAACTAAAAATGACTAACATAAATGACTAATTTAGTCTTAGGCTAAAACATACGTCTAAATAATAAGTAATACAGCTAAAAATGACTAATGTGAGTGACCAATTTAAACTAAACTATGACTAGCTTCTAATAGTCTGTTAATGAGCTCTAAGCAAAGTTCCCCAAAAGAAATGGGATACCTACAACTCCTTGAGTTTATTGATAACATTATTGACATATTTGAACATATTTTCCACCTCCTCAAGGATTAGTAGATATTACCCATATGTGTAAACCTCATGATCTCTTTCCCTCTTTATATGAGCATACTTGCTTATATTAAGGAGTTCTTCGATAAT
>APFE030188979.1:0-15661 GCA_000404065.3 Pinus taeda
CTCTTCCTCCACCTACACCTCGTCCACCATATTTGCCTCAACCTCCTCAACCACCTCTACCTCTGCATCCATCGCCTCCTCCTCCATCACCTCCACCTCGGCCTCCTCCTCCACCACCTCCAACAACACCTCCTCCACCTCTACCCTCTCCTTGTCCCCCTCCACCTCCACCACCTCTACCTTCTCCACCACCTCGTCCTCGTCCTCATCGTCATCCTCCTCCACCTCCACCACCTCCACCACCTCAACCTCCGCCTCCGCCTCCTCCACCTCCACCTCCACCTCCACCTCCTCCTCCACCTCCGCCTACGCCTGCACCTCCTCCTCCTCATCCACCTCCGCCTATGCCTACACCTCCTCCTCCTCCTACTCCACCATCACCACCACCTCGACCTCCTCCTCGTTCTCCACCACCTCCTCCTCCACCAATAACACCGCTTCCTCCTCTTCCTTCTCCTCCTCTTCCTTCTCCTCCTCATCCTCTTCCTCCTCCATCACCACCTCCTCCACCTCCTCCTTAACCGCCTTTGCATTTTCTTCCTCCTCCTGCTCCTCCACATTAACCAAAACCACCTCTGCTTCAATCTCATCCTCCTCGCCATCCACCTCGACCTCTGCCTCCATAAGAAACTTATAAAAAAAAATTGCACATCATTCCATTCTCTTTATTTATAATACTTATGGACTAATTCTTCACTGCGATAATTCAAATATCAATACAGACATGATAATATAACAAATATTACGTATAAAAATTTGCAATATGAATAAGTAATTATGAGAACAACAATTTAATTAATATGATTTAATTTAGTCTCTAGTTTAAGTTAAATATAATTTTCAGAATTTCACTAACAAAGTTATGATAAAAGTAATAAAAATTATTTGTGGTGACTTATGGTTTTCAATATCAAATTTGTAAGAGTTGTGAACATCCAATGTGAACACCCAATAATTGGGAGATGCCATGTTACTTGTAAAACCACGACAACATTTCTCTTTTTTTAGAAAAAAAGATGATTGATTAATTTTCACCATATTCACATATTCATTTTTTAATTTAAAATATTTAAAAATACATTTTATATTAAAAAAAATATAATTTAGATGTTGAATTTATTTGTATATTAAAATTTTCAAAGATATATGATCGAAGCCAAATTCCAATTCCAATAAAAAAAATTGAATCTATTTTCAAATACGTTAAAAAAATGACACATCAAAGTGTATCACTGACCCGTGAAACATTTCCAATCCGTCATTTGACAAACCTGGAAAGAGGTGAATGTTTGGATGAATTTATATGAATTCAAAGTTTTAATCAAGTTTATTGGATCATAATTTTGGTGGTACGAATATCTATGATTGATGTCTAGGTAACCATAAGAAAAAAATTCAGTCCACAGGATTGGGTCGATATAGTAATTGAGGACCAATCTTAATGACAAAGTATTCATATTTTCAATGTGTGTCACACAAAAGTATAATGGAAAACGAAAAGTATCAATACCTATTCTTATAGGTGCAGCAGAAAAATAATTACACAAAAACAACTATAAACCACTGGTCAACATTTCAAAAGTGCAAATAAGATTATCCCTAAACCATGTCCATATCCATAGTTGCAGAAATTATTTTATAAACAACACTTTAAAACAATGATTGTGCCAAGAAAGTTATCCATAAACTTTATCCATAGTTGTAAAAAAAAAAATTATAAACCATATTTTAAAACAAGACTCAAAAAGAGACCGGGCTTCAAATGCGCAAACAAAATTAAACAAAATTATCCTCAGTCTCACCCTCTTCCATCAAAGATATAGAACGAACACACGCTCTTCCATCAAAGATACAGATCGAACACACGAACTTCCTATACTCAGTCTGACACTCTGTCAACAAAGATACAGATCGAACACACGACCTTCAAAGATATTTAGTGTGACGCTCTTCCATCAAAGATACATTTCGAACACACGACCATCATATCATATATTCAGTCTCACGAAAATCATCACAGATTGACGTGAAATCCGACCAGAACAGATTGACGTCGAATTCAAGAAAACAGTTCATAAATGGAAAAAGTTATCTAAATTTAGAAAGTCATCTAAATTTAAAAACAAAATATTAATTACATTCAACTCCACAAAAAAAGGCAAATTGATAAATTAAAAAAATACAGACCAAAATAATTAACGTTTAAATTTTAAAGAAACGCAAAGTAAAAGACAAAAAGTTAAATCTAAAAAAATTGTCAATTGCTTTTGATGTAAAAGATGGGCAATTTCAAAGTCAAAAAACGAAACAATTGATATTAAATTTAAAAATAAAAAATTAAATTTTAAACTAATATTTATTTTTTTTAAAGTAAAAAATGGGTCTTTTCAAAATTAGAAAGGCATACTATTTAATTGTTTTTGCGGTAAAAAGACCAAATTTCAAAGTCAAAAAAGTAATGGTGAAATTTATAAATGCAATGTGTAAATAACTTTCGTCAAACTGCAAGTAATATGCACAAAGTTAATGCTTAAATATGAAATGTCAATCTTTATCTCATTGACTCACACTGCCCGAACTTGTTTGAATTCATACAATAACTGAAAAGTGGTGAAAGTAATTATACATATTTTTTTGCTTAATAACATTTCTCATTAATAAAATAATTTTTTTAACTAATAAATAAAATCATATAGATTTATAATCATCTTCGTTAAAGTCATATGCATTAATAATCTCCTCATTAGTAATTAAAAAAAAAAAAAATTATATTTTTTTCTAAATAATTTTAGGTTGGAAAATTTGAATGATAAATATATAGATATAATATATTTTTCAAACTTTGAGCTAACCTATTTTTTTCAATATTTCTAAGAGTATTGCAAAACAATGAAGGAAATCATAAGGAAACACACATTGGTTTTACCAGTAATATTTTGATCTATAAAAATATATATTAATATATGTATCTATAAATTCACTAATTATAATGAATTGATTATTAGATATTTCTATATATTGCACTATATGTTAAACTCCACAAAATTGTTCCCCTTATTTAATGTAACATTTGACCACTCCGACCACTAAAATATCTGATACAGTATGTTCCACTTGACCAAAAACCATTATGAATGTCAAAACACTAATATGACCCACAACCGGTAATTTACTGTGATCACTTATACTCTTAGATAATTACAAACCCTTCCATAATGCAACCTCTAACCATTATTACTATTAAAAAACAATGACATTGATCACTTGATAATTCTGAAGGGACTAACTCTAAAATTAATCAAATCATAGTGCACTATGATATTTAAAACACAATGAATTCTAGAAACTATGACCCCTAGTACACTTCATGATCATGACATTGTAATTCTTGAAATTTTACAACACACATCAATTTTAATGTCTACCACATTAACTATAGCATTAAAACTATATCTTTTATGTACTTCAAGTGCCATAACATAGTGACAAAGTTGAACGAAGTGTATCTCCAAATTCAATCCCATAAGAAAGGAATATAATAAATGTTCTGCATTTTGGAGATGATATTTTGATTATCGATATTGATCCAAAAGTCACCCTTCGTGAGCCAACACATGGTAGTGGTTTTGATTATCGATATTGACACAAAAAGCACTTTTAGTGAGTTGACATATGGTAATGATCTTCACGAGTACTCACACTTCACCTATTAGATGTTACAATGATGGTGAATATTTTGTAGATCATTTAAAGTCTTAATGTTGGTGTTTGAAGTTCATTTCAACTATTATTCCTTCCATCAATTAGTATTAATCAAATATAGATATGTTTTTTTCTATATTTAGTTATATGTATTTCAAAATTATAAAACTTCTAAATTTCTAATTTGTGAATTTCTATACGGTTTTTTCCTATTTGCACTATTCAATGCAATACGAATAATAAATATTCTTTATTCGGTTTCCATTTATTCATGTTTATATTATTGTGTTAAATATATGTATTATTAAATTTAGTTTTTAATATCTCATTTCTTATTTCTTATTTCTAAATTTTTGCTAATGAAAGAGAGTCATTTTGTAGAAATAGGGAGAGTCTATAATATTAAACTAACTACTCTACAATAAATTGGTCAAATAATTATGACCAAAAATGAATCATTATGAATGTGAAAATGAATCATTATGAATGTGAATGTGTATCATTATGAATGTGAAAATTCTAATAAGTCCATTTCGTTCCCCTCTTTACTAATTTGGCTAGACATGAAACAAACTTCACTAGTTAGTCCTTTGGAAATCTCTAAAAATGTTCTAATAGATGGAGAGTACCTCAACACATACAACAAATGTTTCCTCCCTCATCCCACATTTAATTGTCCCTACAAATAATTGATGTTTGGTATGTTAACTCTTTAGATGTAGACCAACAAGAGATTTTGTATCAGCCTACAACTAACCATATATATATATATATATATATACATATGATCAGTTAATAATCTAACACAATATTCCCAATTCCACCACAAGATCGAGAAGAACAAGGGGATATACTTAGTACCTGTGACATAATATCATAAGAATATTAAAGAAAAGACTCACAGAGTTGGAAAACAAAAAGGATGTAAACATATACAATAAATGGGAATGAGATTTTTCTAGGTGTTCAACTACAACATCCACAACAACAATAGAATCTACACTCAATTTCATGATTTTTTTTTTTAGAATACCCTATAAAGGGTAGAAAAGAAAAGAAGCCTACAAAATTTGAACAATTTCTAGAATAATCTATTAGGCCTGATGTCTTGCAGTTTCTTGGACATGGAAAATATGTATTCATTGAAACATTAATATAGAAAATGATTGTAGTTCAACAAACATAAGAACATAAAAAACCGACTCTAGAATAACTCAACATAGAAAGAAGCTCATCATAGACATACGACCAGGGATAGTCAACTGATCCCAACATGAAAAAAAAAAATTAAACATCGACTTGAATTGTGATTCACCCCATGTTACTACGATAACAATTATAGAAGAAAATGATGGTCAACATAAAACCCGACCCAGACAGACTGATATTAATGAAGTTTCATCCAAGCATTCTAGGTTTGATGACATATTATGTTGGATAGTAACAATATTCAACTATAAAGAGAACAACAAGAAATGGATATTTGGTAGGAATGTTATAACTTTTAAATAGAACAACATAATATAAACATTCCAATAAGAATTCATGATCCACCTTTTGCAGCCCAAGAATTAGTACATAAGTCGGTCGACCACACGTTATATATGCCTAGAAGTATGCTAATCACCATAGTTATAAGGTAATCATTAGGTTGATGGAAGATATTTAAACCCCATGGAATATGTTGGAACATTCATAGTAATATTGACATATTTCACCGCTAAAATTTTCCACTAAGATTTTTTGTTGTTGTTGAAATATGCATGCAATTAATTTTTTTTTTTTTATAATAACAAGAATATAAATTGTAATAAAGTTATAATTTAGTTAATTTATATTGTTTCTGCAATCTATGAAATGTGATAGGAATAATTGGGTACCCATTTTGATGGTTACCTTGGATCGAATTTTCTTTGTATTTCAATCAATTTAATTTATATGACTTCCCTAGTTTGTCTTAATTCAATCTTAATATTTTATTTTAACTTAAGTTGGAAATAATTTCCAAAATAGGTATGCCTATACTTATGCTATAGTAAGAATATACCTTCCATAGTTATAATTTAATTATTAGGTTCATCGTAGATATTTAAACCCAATGGAATATGTTGGAATATATTGGTAACATTGACATATCAATGATATACCCTATTAATTAAATTATCTCAAATTAATTAATTCAAGAAAATGGCATATCAACACATCATATTGGGAATTTGGTATTTCTAAACCATGGTAATGTAAGAAGAAATGTTTCTGTATAATAGTGGGGTGAATGTGCATGGAAAAACATATTTGTATATATTATATATTTTTATATATTATATAACTCCAATAATAATAATAAAGATATAGTTTAGTCAACTTTTATGAATTTTTTAGTCTGGTTAACGCAATATATATAATAGGGTTAGTGTTTTGCTTCTTATCATAGATTGATGGATATAGAAATTTTCAATCCATTTAATTATATGGTCACAATAGTTATAATAAAACCAATAAATCATTTCATAGTCAATATATTCTATATATAATATATTTTAAATTATTTTTGAAACAATTTTTTTTAATTAAATTGAGAGTGAATAGAGATCATAACAACATTTTAAATAAATATCAACCTTATATTAATGTCTGATATTAAAAATATTAATTATTTGTTATTGAATCTCTAGCATCAACCTGTTGACTATTGGTAATTAAATTAAAATTATAGAAATCCTATTATAAGGTATACACATTATCAACATAACAAAATGAAGGAATCATAAATATGTTTCCACAAATTTATTTACATGTATTTTAGATTTGTAAATTATGTATTCCCATTTTTTCTAATCACTTATATTATATATATATATATATATATAATATATATATATATATATATATATATTATATATATATAATATATATATATATGATTTTTTAATATTTGTTCTTGTTTGGTGCTTTGTATTGAAATCTAAGGCATTGTTGATTCAATGGAATGGCTTTCACTGACTTCCAGTGTACAATGTACAGTCTATGAGATCTTTTTTTATTAAAACTATGCAAATCTCGAATGCATTCCCATTTATTTCCTTAGGAAGGGAATTTAAAGGATACAAAGCAAAATATATTGAAACCATTTATACACATATTAATGTTTCTCTAACGTCATTGTCCATGAAAATCCCCCTTCGAATGAGTGCAAGATATGCAAGGCACTTTCCACGTGACTTTGAAGAGAATTATATTACAATATAAAAACATATTTTTTTTATGGTTATTGATAAATTAATAAATATATTTTGGGAAAAAAATTAAAACATATGGAAATCTAATAAAATAGATATACACTCAATAGGAAAGGTAATACTTTTCATTAAGAAGAAGATAATGGTTCAACAACACACATTGTTTAGGAGATGTAACACCTACATCACCTCCTATTGCAACTCTTCTACTAAAAATGTTCATATTTTTATTATCTATGTACAATGGAAAATTCCTTCACTTTTGGTTGTGATCAATAGAAGCCATGAAGGTGAAATAAACTTCGACATGCATAAAAAAATTAACAAAATAAAAGAAGCATCCATTCTTTCTTTCACTAAATTGTAATAAAATTACATTTAGGCATCTTAAATTGTCTTTCATAATTTCAAAGAAAAAATATCAGGAGATGCACACACCCTTCGTATTGATGATTTTCATCAGTACTATGTAACAAAGGCTCACAACATGCAAACATTAAATGACCCACAACTTTATTCCTTGTTAGTTATTCCCCATATGTTAGTTTTATTCAAAAATGTCCTGTGTTATTCGTCTCTTTTACTCACTTAATTCTTTTATATATTTTCCACAACTGCGCCATGTTTTTTTGTTTCTTCTCGACGGGTTCTCTCTAGTAGCAAAGAATTTCAAGGATGTAAATTTATTTTAAAGCTTATGAACCTTGTCTAAAATTAGTACTCGCTAATATGTATAATGTAAAATGTTTAATGATATTTTCATAAAAATATTGAGATTTCTAATGATTTTTAATCAAAATAATTTTAAAGTATAAAATTTGAGCAAATAAATTAAAAAAATGTGTCAAAATTGACAACTATTTTTTACTTTTTATTTTTAAAAACCATAGAATATTAACCCACTCTAAATATTCAACCCAAAAAAATTCTCTATTACATGGAAAGTTATCTGGCTTATTTACATTGGAACATTGCTTATTCTACCAAGAGCTCATAGACTATCCATCAATATTATCTCATTTTTTGTTCTACTTAGTCATGCCCCTTCCTCTTCAAGGGTGACTTAATTCTCAAGGAATGCGAACTCACCACGTTTCCTTTGTTATACCTAACTACTTTAAGCATTAAATATGTTAATTGAGTACCCTACTAAATATATGTGGGATTTTCCACTTCCTTATTTGTATGGGTCTATAGCTATGCATAATAATTTCTAAATTCTTATTTATCTCATATTATTGTTGGGATAAATTTCTCGTTGTTCACATTCGCTAGAAAGGCCCCTTTATTCATGTAGAAAATTTGGACATATATATTTTAATTTGTGTGGTCATATGCCTTCTCCTTATGATAATTAAAATAAATGTACGAAGAATTGTGTTGTTGATTACACTGGATTGTCTTGGGTGTACTTATTGGAAAGTAAATCTCAAGCTTTCAAAACTTTCAAGGATTTTCATGTATGGATTGGATATGGAGTATAATCACATATTTTCTCTCTTAATACTTTTAATGGAAGACAATGTACTCTAATGAATATGAAAAATATCTCTACAAGCATGGGATTCAATATGAGGGAATAGTTCCATACAATTCTCAACAAATCTACGTAGTTGAAAGAATGCAATTACTATATTGAATATAGTTTTCTCAATGAGGTTTTTGAAAAAAATAACATTTATGTTTGGGGATGATGTGATTTTATGTGCTTTGTATGTGAAAAACTTTTGTGCATCTCACGATCTTAGAAAAAGACTCCTTGTAAAATGTGGTATGGATAAAATCCTTCAGTAAGCCATCACAAGGTCTTTGGTTCCTCTACATTCACTTATGTTTGTTATAGTATAGACATTCTTGCATATCAGGTATATTATTGTAAGTTTTGACTTCTAAGTTTGTGGTTGTAATGTATCATACATTGGTTATGGTTCCCTCAAAGCATTTCAGCATAATTTCTATTTTTCTTAATGATTTCAAAATGAACTACCCTTCATACATGGAGTTGCTTCCAATATTATACAATCTTTCCAAAATTTTCACTCTATGATTAAACTGTAACTCAATTCTCATCTCGATATAATTTTTCTTTGTACAAGAATATATGTACAATACTAATGTTATTCCCTTTACAACAAAGTATCGAATTGAAGGAAGTCATCTATTTTACTAAGGTTAGACTCTACTTATCTCAAAGCCCTCTATAACATTCTTTGCTTAATTAATTTAGAGTGATTCCCATCCAAACTAAGGAATTCCTTTATTCTGTGTGTAGGTTAGTCTATGATCAACTTGGGTTATCTTGTGACATTGCTTTGGGGTCAAAATTCATGTAAGTTTTTTCATATACGCTTTGTCCTACTTATCCAATGCTTCTTTTCTACAGGTTTTCAATTTCATTTCCAATTTTCTCTTGATGATGGCCACAAGGAAATTTAATGTTTTCCAAGTTTAAATAAAACCCATATCTATCTAGGGCTTTTCCAAAAAGGCCTGACACTCAAAACAATGCATGTATATCGATTTAAATTCAAGGGATTTACCCTCTCTTTGTTAATGAGAATATTTAACTATGAGAAAATAGTTTTGGCCATCTTATAGCCCCACCAATATAAATATGTCATTTTCTTCATAAGAACAATTTATAAAATCTATTTACTTGTTCTTGTGTGTAATGAAGTGATTCCATCAAAAGTTTACAATACTATAATATTTGTTCTATTTATATGCTATGAGTACACATTAGATATTCATGTCAACTCTAAATATTTTGCTTCTGCATAATGATTGTATATAATTTACTATTACTATCACTTTCTTTGAAGAAGAGAATATGCAAATTAGGAAAGAGGAGTGTTGAACCCTTGTCATGGGAGTTTGAGAAGGTTGTCCTTTAGGCCCTATTATTACTTTACCCAAGGTTGCTTGTTCCATGGCCAATTGATATGATTGCAATCCTTTGACCTATAACAAGCTAAAATAGGTATACATTTATTTTTCCACAAGTTAAACTATGTATAAATATATTTTCCTTACCTGCAATAGTTATTTTCTGTAGTATCTTACAACAAACTATCTTTTTAGTGGTGAATAAGGGTTAATGTGCCTGTTTATATATTTATCCATCCAAACAAGCTTGTTTAATTTTTTATATAATATCCATATTTTACACATTCAGGTGTATTATTTCTTTGCGCATGTTTATATATTTATCCATCCAAACACACTTATTTAATTTATTATATAATCTCATTTTGCGTCTTTCCACACATTCAAGTGTATTCTTTTTTAGAATATAATTATCTAAGATTTTCTTGTTGAAATAAATTGAAGGCTATTGCATTCCTCAAAAAAATAACTATGTTTCTAAGTAGTTCCCCCAAATCTCTAACTAATACTTCCCAGGAGAACATATAGTAGTACGTTTCAAATTTACATTTCCTTGACCCTTAGAAACATCTTGCTACTTTGGGGGTATGAGTACAATCACTCTTTCCCAATATACCTTTATATTTTATCCAACCCCTTTTATCTCCAATAATCCTTTTAAGTGAGTTTCACCCATGACATTTGTATATTGTGTCATGTGTTTTCTTGGTAGTTTGCAAAACCAACAATTCAACTCTAGCAAAAATGAGAACCCTTTTTATTAAAGCCTTTAATAGTTTTTCAAGAATCATAACAGAAAAAGCCAAATTTTCTTTTATATTAATAAAAATAAATATTTGCACTGTCATATGCCACATCACTTGAACCAGTTTGACATGTTAGGGGCATATTCAATTAAAAAGGTCATAATATAAATCTACCAAGGCACGCTTAGCATGTTTAAAAGATAAATTTTTATATTTTTTAAAAGAAATTTATGTTTCCTTTGAAAAACAATTTATTAAATTAAACACAAATATAAATCTAACCATAAAAATTCAACTCCAGATTTATATTTTTGAAATAGATTTTGATTAAAATATTTGTAAACAAATTAAATTCAACATAAGTGAGTTAAAATACAAGATTCAACTTTTTCCTCTTTTTCTTCTGATATTATGTATGCGTAAACTCATTACACAAAAAGGAAAAAAAGAACACAAGAAATAAATCCATACTAGAAAACAAAAAACAAATTTTAAAATACTATCCTTATAAAACATCAATTTCTAGCTAATTGATTTCTAAAGTACATAACTTCTTGCAAATTATGATAAATGTTTTGTGGTATATGTTTTTAAATGTATTGAGTAGTTGTGCTTGCAAAATGTTTATCATCATAATCATTTGTGATGTTATAGTTATTTTTATTATCGAAATATATATTAATTAATAGACGTGATGATCATTTGTAGAAATAAATGGGATTCTATTAAATTGTATATCAATTTGCACATAAATTTTCACATAAAATAAGTTAATACCCAAATTCATTTAGTTTAAAGTGTAATTGTTACATACAATCTTTATGTATGGGCAAAACCATTATATATGTGCAAACACAAACATATACACAAAATAAACTCTAGTCACAAACATTTGAAATTCTATCATAAAACATAAAATTGTAATTAATTATAACAATATATTAATTAAAAATAATTTTGATTTTAAAATACACACATTGAATATTGGTGGTTACAAAAAAAATACAATTTCATTCATGATGTCATGGTCATTTACAAAAATAAGTGAACTTTTACTATATTGTGTATAGATAAGCTATGCAAGCATTCAATACATTTGAAGTGTAATTCTTGCATTTGATCATATAAGTTATTTGTATGAAGTTATTCTAATAAATGTTTTTTTGTGTTCAATAATTTATAGACATACAAACACAAACAAACAAACCGATAATTACATAAAATAAAAATACAAACATCTAAATTATACCATCATAAAACATGGATTTGTAACTAATTATCAATATATGTTGATAAAAAATACTTCTCAAAGATTAATTGACTAGTAATACTTACAAAAATCCATAGTCATTCATCATGTTATGGTCATTTGCAAAAATAAATGAAATTTTATTAAACTAAATGCTAATTTGAACATATATATTTAATACACATTCAATTAATTGGGATTGTAATTCTTGCATATAATATTTTACGTGTAAAATCATCATAAAGGTATCAAGTCAATAGGCAATTTGGGAAATGAGATTCCATATGGGATATTCTAATGAAAGCCTTTCTTGTGTTCTAAAATTATACACAAACTAGGGCATAAACAAACAAAAACATACATTTCATAAAATAAAAACACAAACATTTAAAATTCTATAATCATAAAACATCAACCTGTAAGTAATTATAAAAATCATATTAATTAAAAACACTTATAAATAATATTGTGCATTGAATATTGGTGCTTACAAAACTTCAGATTCATTCATGATGTTGAAAATATAAGATTTTATTAAATTAAAGAACAAATTAAAGATTAATAAGTTAATATACAGATTCTACTCATTCTAAAAGTAAATATTGTCTATGATATTACATGTGTAAAAATATTATACAAAAACAAACAACCAAACATGCAACAGAAAAATACATAGCATAAAATAAAATCACATACATTTAAAACTCTATCATGAGAAAACATCAATTTGTAAATTATTTTTTTAAGTTTATGTTTATTTTGTTTGCATTTATCATCATCATTAGGGCTATTTGATATATTTTTAATTTTACATTGAATGATTGTGGTTAAGAAAATATTCATGATCATAGTCACCTCTGATGTTGTGATTATTTTTATTTGTTGAAAAGTATATCTCGATTAAAATCAATCATGAAAACTTGTGATTTTCAAACATACAAAAAATGGTGATGATTCTTACAAGGAAAATTCATAGTCATTGTTACTTATGATATTGTCACGGTCATTTGTATCTCAAAAATATTTGTGAAAATTCTCTTTTATACTAAATATATTTAAAAAGTTATAAACTCCATCCATTGTGTACCATAAAAAAATAATTAGCTAATACACTAATTATGAACTTACAATGATTGAATGAAATAAAAAAATTGATTAAAATGTAAGATAATAATATTTTAATGAAACAATCAAATTAAAGATTGACAATGAAACTGTGTTAAGAGGACGAGCTTGGTGTGATGGCTAGGGTTTCTCAGTCTTTTCGCTTTCCTTACTTGGTCAGGTTTCTTCAGACATCAAATCCACCTTCTGTGTCATCACTGGGGCACAATCTCACTTCTCACAGGTCTCATAAAGAAGTTTTTGAATGGAGTGAATATTGGTTTCGGTCACCTATGCGGGGATGGAGACTGATAGCCTAGGTCATCGATAGTATCATTCACCAGGATGTTGTGTACAGTATATTCTCAGCCCGTATGTACATGATGTCATAGAAGGAAGTGAAGCGTGTCACTTTCATGAGTTGGGAATGGACCTATGTAGGATTAAGGCAACTCTGGAGCATAAATATTATAATTGTTTGCTCTTAGTCACAAGAGAAATATCAGTCAAATCTGAAGGAAACAATTTGGCTACATAAATGAATCTTCCACCTCAAACACTTCATTTTATAGATCTATCGTTAAATATCCCGAACCTAGATATTCTCAATCCCTTGAGCACAATAGGCTGTCAAAATGGAGTAGTAGCATTAGCTCTAGAGAGTTTGCTTCCCTTTCTGCTAGATCAGAATTTTCCTCCATTAAAGTGGGTGGGTTCAATGGTTTTACCATCACTTATGAAGTCAATACTGCCATAGAAACCCCTCTCAATCTTTGCAGCTCAACTCTTATCCATTGATTCAACTTTAGATCTTTGTGACTCACAATTATGGCCTCTCAATCTGGTAGCCTTCCATTTTTTTTATAAAATCCCCTGACGGAAACTCAATATTATTTTGGGTTTGGGCAACAGATCACATCAAACAATTATAGGAAAATATCATGCACACTTTGGGAATCACGATGATCCTACAAAGTCTTATCTTCAGTGCAAAATCCATGGAGGAAGATGTGAAGTTTCAAGATTATAACATCCTCCCGTCATCCACCATCATATTGAACATGAAGCTTCAGGGAGGATCACCTCAACCAAGAAATTCAAAGGGTGTAGGGGGAGTGTCTGGATCTATTATTCCCAAAGGAACAAAATTGAATCAAGGGAAATTTAATGGAGGCTTTTCGTTCATAGATATCCTCAAAGGAAATTTTTTTGCCTCGATAACACCATATCAGACACACAATTTACCTAACTCCTACATAGTGGAACAACTAAATCAAATCCTATTAATGACTGTAGATCTAGCATAAACAAATTATTTTCATACCATATATGAATTTCAACCAATGCCATTGAGATTCAACAGTTTTTGGCAAAAAAAATCGATCTCTTCCATTGGATATTCAGAAAGTGGATGATAAACTGTCAGATTCACATTTGTTCTAGGGGGTCTTTCATAGTAAAATTTGCATTGTGAGAGGATTTTGAATAAATATTGCATGAGGGTCAATGGTT
This sequence comes from Pinus taeda, assembly GCA_000404065.3. NCBI lineage: Eukaryota > Viridiplantae > Streptophyta > Pinopsida > Pinales > Pinaceae > Pinus > Pinus taeda. The sequence goes on from APFE030188979.1 coordinate 14,439, forward strand.
TTTTGGATTTGCAGCACTTTTTGTCAACCCTAGGTTCCCATATTTTGACACCAATATAATTGTGGTATCTAGACTGTCAGTTTGGGTTAGATTACACAATCTACCACTACAGTTTTAGCTCCATAAAGTGATAGAAGCCATTGGAAACATATTACGGCGATACATAGAGAAATATATACAAATATTTGAGGAGAAAATACACACGACTAGACAGTTATTCAATTGAGTCAAGGATCCCATAAACCCTAACCTTCAAAAAGGTGTTTATGTGATTCCTTACTCAGGCGGTAAGGAATACATAGGTGAAATAGGTAGGCCTCTTAATATTAGAATTAAAGAACACACTGCCAACTTAAGAAGAGAAAGGACCTCAAAATCGGCCTTAGCAGAACATGTTCACTCTTCCTCTCATTACATCTGCATGGAAGAAGTCAAACTAGTAGAAAAGAAGGCCACTATCTTAAAAGGAAAATCAAAGAAGCCATTGAAATAGAAAAAATGAAGAACAACTTGGACTGGGATGATGGATTAAAAGTAAGCAACACCTGGAAGCCTTTACTTGAAATCTTAAAAAACAATAATTAACTCATATCCCTTAAAATAACCTATTCCCTCCTCTCATAAAAAATTAGTATAATAAATAACAAAAACGTCAATTATATAATATCCTCCTTAAACAATAAAACAATTAACAACTATAAACATAAATTAGTAATTGATTACTTCACATATAATCATTTGATAAATTAATATATAACTAATAAAAAACATATAGCCGTAATTACACAAATCTAAACAATAAAAAATTAACTCTAGGAATTATAGATTATATTATAGCAAAATAACTCACCAAATCTGTAAGGATTAATTAATTAATTAAAATATAAATTAAATAAAGAAATAAATTGTCTGCATGGGGTAGGTCAATTGGAAATGGCCGTGGAAATGAAGTCTCACCGAGCCAGAGATCTTGGGTTCGATTCTTGTGCTACCCTCCCCGGAAATGGGGTGAGTAATGGACATGGAAAAACTCGAAAATAAGAAGGTCCTACTGAAGCTTACAAAAAAAAATTAATAAATTTAATCAAATAAATAAATAATTAGACAAAGAAATAAATACATAAAATTAAATTATTAGACATATTAACAAATAATAAACAATAAAATTAATTAATTAATCTATTCTTTTAATTAATTAATCAAACAAATTAGTTAATTAGTTA